>ANSM01001092.1:0-14005 GCA_000347735.1 Cercospora canescens BHU | reverse complement strand
TTTTCTAGCTACGCGACTCGTAGCGAGTTCTTAGTAGTACCTTCTTCTTCTTTCCTACCCTTCTATTCTTTAGTTAACCTAGTACGATATTTACGCTTACTATAGTACTTATAATAAGTATAGATAATCTCTCCTAGAGCATTTATTACTATATAGACTATATTATAACTCTTACGCGAGTACTAATAGTATAGCGAAGGCGCTACTATTCTGTTATTAGTCTCTATAATCCTACTAGTAACGCTATACTTATTAAGGTTATTTCTCGCTATCTTCTTCTTTTATAAATCCTTTACTATTACTTTATTTAGCTAGCCTTGCTATTTCTTAGGTAGATAATACTAGAAGTCTATAGAGTCGGTAGTAGTAGGGTTGTAGAGGTTAATTAGGCTCGGATTAGGTTATAGAGTACTAGAAATCGACGAGTTAGCTACGAGTATACTATAGTATAGGTGCGAACCTACTCTAGAGCCCCCTTAGTAGGCTGTGTTTTAGTAAAATCGGTAAGTTTAGACATCGTTTCGTCGTCTAAGTTTAGCGACGACAGTATAGCGCTAGTAGTAGCTACGAGTATACTATAAGTTATTAGAAAATAATATAATAGAAGAAGACGGTAGTACGCTTATATAGATCGTATAAAAGGCGCTATGTACTAATTATTACGGATAGTTCTTACTAAAGTAATAGCCGAGGTGCTATTACGAAAACTATATAGTAGTTATAGTAATAGCTAGCGCTATATTATAGATAGCAGATACTATTATTAAAGGCGCTTAATAGGTTGGTAAACCGTGCGACAATACGACAATATAATGGCGGAGGTAGTAGTTATTATTATAGTGAGTAAACAATGAGCTAAACAATAATTGCGATAGTGAGGTAGTGGCCCCCACTAAGGCTTAGGCCTCTGTAATGCAGCCGCACCTTGACTGGACCCTGCCGCTCCCCACTCGCAGCACAGCCGATCGCCCGTGCTTCCAGGCACACACTCACACACACATCACTCAGCTCGCAGCCATCATGCACGAGTGACTCTTGTCTGCACACACGTTCTGAGCAATCTGCACTGTCGCTGCAAACTGCGAGCGTCCTGGGCTGCTGTCCCCCAACATCATCATCTTCCGCCTGGGAGACAGATCACTCCGCCCCGCTGTCTCACCTGTCACATGCTCCCACGCTAGCGCAACCCGCGCGTGAGCACTGCTGGTTGGGATCAAAGCAGTAGACCGTCGTCGCCTTCGCAGCCTCATATACCTTGTCACTGCGACCATGAACGATCTTGCCCGCTTCTCCAAGCGGGCAGTCGACTATCTGTTCGATCGACCCGCCAGAAACGAAGATCCATCGCCCATCTGGTGCTTGGGGCGATCCTACGACTCTGAGTACGCAACCTACCGTCCATCTTCCGCAAGTGGTGCCCTGCCAGGCACATCTCCATCCGCTCAGTCAGATGTATCTCACGCGGATAGTGCGGTGGTGACCAAAGCTGGTATGAAGACGGACGAAGTGACTGCCGATAATGATGATGAGCTGGTCAAGAGCTTCGACCAAGTCCAACTCAGCAAAAGTATGGACGAGGAGGATCTCGGATGGCCGTCAGAGTTTGTAGAAGACTTTGAGTCGCGAATATGGATAACATACAGAGACGGTTTCCCGCCGATCCCAAAGTCGTCAGACCCGGCAGCGGGCTCGAAGATGTCCTTCACCACCAAGCTACGAAGCCTCGCCAATCAGCAGGGCTTCACTTCCGATACTGGCTGGGGCTGCATGATCAGAAGTGGCCAGTCTTTGTTGGCAAACACCATCGTCCTCCACAGGCTAGGCCGAGATTGGAGGAAAGGCAAGGAAGAGGTGGAGCACAAGAACATTCTGTCGCTGTTCGCCGATACACCTGAAGCGGCTTTCTCTATACATAAGTTTGTTGAGCACGGTGCTCAGGCATGTGGGACATATCCAGGCGAGTGGTTTGGCCCGAACGCCACAGCCAGGTGTTTACGGTGCGTGCAATGGGACATGTTCAGCTGAGTGTCACTAACGAACCACAGAGCCCTCACGGACAAGTACCACGAAGCAGGACTGCGGGTCTACGCACGACCAAATGACAGCGACGTCTATGCGGATGCCCTCCTCGAAACAGCGACGCAAAAAGATGCCGACGAAAATTTCCAGCCCACATTGATCGTGCTCGGAATCAGGTTGGGAATAGACAAGGTCACGCCGGCATACCACGCAACCTTGAAGGCGGCACTTGAGCTTCCACAAAGCGTTGGAATTGCAGGCGGACGACCGAGCAGCAGCCATTACTTCGTCGGCCACCAAGGCGATGCCTTCATCTACCTTGACCCCCACTACACCCGTCCCATGCTCTCGCCGCAGCCCTCTGGCGAAGACATCGAAACATGCCACACGCGACGGATCCGCAAGCTTCCACTGTCCGAAATGGACCCCTCGATGCTGCTCGGCTTCCTTATTCACAGCAAAGAAGAATTCGAGCAGTGGCGGAAAGCCGTGTCAGAAATGCCAGGCAAAGCCATCATACACGTGCACGATACAGAGCCCAAATACGCCACTGGAAACGAGCGAGCTGGCGCTATTGACGAAGTGGAGACCATGGACGAAACCCTCGACGAGGACGATGATGATGAGGGCGAGAAGATATGATGTTTCATGGGCTGATGGACGGGGATATGACTGTGATGTGAACGGAATGGCTTTTGGGATACCTGTTCGGCTCTGTTCGGATGAGCATTTGAGCGTTCTTGCATGACGGGACGGAGGTCGGCGCATCTTGGATGAGATCATGTGCGTGGCAGATCGCGAGGACTTAGCTTATAGATACCCGATGTGAATACACTCGGTTGTCGAATCGAAGCTACATGTATCTGTGCGAGGGCAGGTGTCCATGTTTGGGAAAGGTGGATGTGTGAACGCGAGATTGACGCGTGGTCTTGGCGACGTCTTCTACCTCACGCTCCGCTTCTGCCTTCTTGTCCACTGCTTGTACAAAACACCCGCAGTGATCCAGGCCGTTGTTGTACCAAGAAAGATCTCCCAGCCGACCGTATCGTGGCCCACTCTTCTGCTGACTACGGACTGCAGAGAGCTTCAATGGATGCTATCGTCCAGAAGCTATCTGCTTCCGCGGCCGATGCGACAGACTCCGGTAAGTGTATTTGTGGCTATGCGTCGCCGGCACTGACGGACTCCAGAAATTCAGCAGCTGCTATCGCAATTTTATGCCATCACCAAGCGCGGCACGAATATCCACTCGAAATTGACAAATGGAGTACTCGCAATCACAACCCTAGGTCGCTTTGCCTTCGATGCGGCACCAGATCGGACTGCTCTGCGATGTTTACACAACATTCTATATCTTTCACCTCCCCTCCGCCAGATTTTTGTGGATCTTCAATATCCCAGAGAAGCGGGAATTTTGATCATGGTACTTACGCTCACTTGATCTGACTTGGTCTATATGAGGCCAGTCTGGACCCTGCTGATATGTCAATAGATCAGCGATGCCGAAACTGCAGCAATCGCGATGTTGATACTCTGTCGTCTGGAAGGAACGAACTTCGACTATAACGAATGTCTCGAAGATGACGAGCTCATAGACAAGGTCCATGAAGTGCATATCCCTCCCACGAACTTGAATTCTGCTTGGCCCAAGCCTCCGCTGACTTGCATGTGGTGGTAGAACATAAGTGGCGAGGCCGAGACTGCAACTCCACCACGGAGTGATCCCACATGCTAACTCAACGCGAGTTTACTCTTTCTCACAACTATAGCTGCGCGTTGTGAGCGAAGAAAAAGGCCGAACCCGTTTCTCAAGTCGCAACTGGCTTTAGTGCAGCTCTTACGCAAAGCCCCAATCCTCTCACCGCCTTTGCAGCCTCCTCTGCCCCTGCTCATGCACGCTCTTGGGATGATACTATCAGATGAAGATTTCAGACCCCGAAGCGAGCTCGATATATCAAACGCTGATGTGGACAAGGTAATCGAAACGCTGTACCGGACCGTGCAACAACAAGGCGAGAATCCAGATTTGCATACTGTCATTCTACCCCCTATCAAGTTTCTATGCTCCCTCGCGAGTTTCCATGGCTATGATATTGCCAAACATCTGATGACAGCGCTTTTGCCCACCGAGCAAGACCGTTCACTCGTGCTCGGACAAGGCAGCACCCTTCCGCATTTCTTGATCAAGACCGCGATTCGTACACCGGGACCGGAGCTCAAATTCCTCTTGGCAAAGATGTTTTTCGAACTTTCCGATAGGGATCCTCAAAAACTCATTGCGAACGTCGGGCTTGGGTACGCGTCTGGCCTGCTTAACTGAATCGACGACAAGATACCCAACCTCATTACAAGTGAAGCCGCGGGCAGCGAGAACATCAACCCTGTCACCGGCCAGAAACGAGACAAAGAGATACAGCCACATCTACCGAATTGGACCAACGACGAGAAACAGCGTGAGGCTGAGAGACTCTATGTCCTGTTTGAAAGGTTGGTCTGCTGAGGGGCTGGCTGCTTCATTTTGCTAAACGTCCCATAGACTAAAAGCAGCTGGGGTCGAAGTTGAGGATCCTGTTCACCAGGCTGCGAGAGAAGGTCGACTAACAGAGTTGGAGGACTAATGCATATGATCTAGGTTGGTTGTACACGCGCGAAAACCGCTGACATGTAGGCACAGCCCAGTCTCCCAAGACACCTTGGGAACAAGAAGATTGAAGCAAGCATGGAGACCAGTAGTTTGCTACCAAATTACGCCTCGCTCGAGAGCTGTATGCTCGAGGTGAGTGACCTGCTGTGTCTGAGTCGGTCCATGGACCCTGCAGCCTCTGCAGCATTGCTCGTTTGGGTGCCAGCCATCCGCAACGTCTGAAGCTTGCAGGCTATGAAGCCTACAATCAGGTCCCGTAGTATTCATGTCTTTCCCAAATCTGCTGGAAATGCTCATTCGAGCACAGATTCTGCACGATTTTGGCAAATCTTCAGAAACTTGTGTGACTGGGAACTATTTCTCAAAGTTATATCGATCAGCCGATCGTCTTCAGTCAGACTAAAAATTCTAATTGCGCCATGGCTCACTGGGATTTGCTCTTGCTCGTGCTGAGGCCGAAGCATATGCGCTATCCGACATGCCTTCTGGGCCTCTCGTCAGCGCGACCAGTACGAGATCGGATCGTGTACCCCCCTGTGGGGTTGACCCCACGTCTTTACTTCGACTCCGAAGGATCGTCACGCCGACGGAGAATTAGCGCCTCTGGCAGAATGTAAGTGGTAGGGTATAAAGTATTGACAACCCGTAGGAGAAAAGATGTGGACTGCTCATGGTTTTATTCCTCACTGTCCGGAATCTGGCTACATCTGATATGTCATATACTCTGGAAAACACGTGTCGTCGAGAGACCAACCGTTCGCTAGTCCCATGTTGGTGGCGCCTTGAAGGTATGTCCAGTCCTTTTCAGGTAGCTGTTCGTCTATCAGTGTCGCTGGCGCGCTTTTACCTGCTCCCAAAACTCCTGGATCTCCGAAGATTGGACCACTCGAGGAAGCGTTCATGCCAGTCACTGGAAAGTCAATGACTTGCATGTCATGGACGTATATGCTCGGTCGATCGCTGCTCGTTGAAACAGCACTGCACGTTCTACTCTCCTTCGAGGAACCTGGCATCAGCATCGGCCCGGGTGGCTGCAGGCGTTGGCTTATCGCTTCCAACAGCTCATTGAGCTTGTGGTTGACGACAGCACCGCGATGATCGGCATAAGGAGCTGCTCGCTTCTTGATACCAATCGAGATCAGCCTCTCCTTGACATGCTTGAACTTGTGGGAGTCTGGTTTCTTTGGCAGCAGCTTGTACCAGCTATGCGACGTCAGCTCTGCTCAGCTGTTGACTCTTACATGACGCTTACAACGATTCAGACAAGGCATCGCCAAGAACAAAGCAGAGTCCTGGGCTTTCCAGCTGCTGCTCAAGGATTTTATACCGATGACCATAATCATCCATGTCCTTGATGGTTTGCTCGACTTTCGAACGGTTTTCCTCGATGTGCTTTCGACTCTGCTGGTGGACGAGACCACTGTCAACGAACGTGGCCGCCAACTCTGAGATCGACGGCTTGCCCAGTCGGACCCTCATTTCCGCAAGCACCATACAAGCGAAGCGATGATACAGGCGGGACTACTGGTCACCATCTCTGCACAACCGAAACACTTTCACAAGTTGTACTCGAGGATCGCCGGCTGAATTAGTTGCATCGACTCCTGGGGGCAGCCAGAAGCTCAGCGGGTTCGTCTTCCAGTTGTTGCTGTGCTTTTCCAACAGGTCTAATGTTTCCTCGTCGGGGCCATGGTACTTGTCGATCTCCCGGAAACGCCTTGCGTCTTGGTCGCCACTCTTGACCACACCATAGCCAGCTTTGGACCTCAGCTGTGGACGCTTGTTGAGTATTTCAAAAATGACCCGAAGGTGATGTCTGAGATCGAGAGCAACCTAGTTGTCATGTGGTCAGAACTGACGTTGCCGCAGAGCGATCGCTGTACCTCATCTTCATCGCCCTCGAGCCAAAAGGACTCCCGTACCCGGTCCATCGGCTGATGTTGTTCTGGAAAGTGACCATACATCATCGCGCTTGCCAAAGACTCCACGCGGAGGTGTCTTGGGGTTGGCTCGTTTCTGAGCGTTTGCCAATTGTAAAGCGCTGGTGCGAGCTTTAGCCTTGTGGTGGACGACACTATGGGAACGACCTGTCAACCAGTCTCGCTGCAGTCAAGAAGCTCGGCCGGATACATGAGTACAAACTAAATTGACTTCGTGCCAAGATTGACGCTAATTTCCCCTACGGCTGCAGATTGCGACCTCGATGCATGAAGCTCGCAAGCAGAACAGGTTTTTGCCTCGCCCTCTCCCGCTGCAGATGGTTCTAGATTTCTGGATCGATGCGACTCGGCATCGACGTGCATGAGCTGACGTCGGAGAGGACAGATCATCACAATTGATCATCCTTGGCATGATCTTGCTCACCCAAGTGAGTTGTAATTTTTTTTTGAGCGCAAAGAAGTGGCGAAGATCATTTTGAAGGTTGACGTATTGCGCTGGTAGTGTCTATCGAGGAAGATGAGAAGGCGTCACGATACGAGAAAAGCACGGGTGCGGTATAAAAGCTCCCACAAAAACGTGGTGTGGTTGAGATCATATCGACCCACGAACACTGCAATATTGCAATCCGTTCAACTGATACTTCAGACCACATCAACATGTCTGATAGCACTACCTACAAATCAGCCGAGTCCTCACAGCCACCTGGTCTGACATCTTCACATGTGGAGCGGCTTTCCGAAATCAATAATGAAGAGAATCCGTCTACGTCACCTCTGTTGAAGCTTGATGCTGACTGGGAGCGATGCTATGGCTTCGGCAAGCATTTCTTCACCTATGTCCTGGCCGAGCCTTTGTACCGTGCGGCTTTGCCGACCACCACGGGTTCCCAGCTTGATGTGGGCAATGAACCTAAACTGCATTCGACGAGCACTAACTCAATGCTGCATAGGCTCAATTGCAGGTTTCCATGTTGGATTTTCGTTACGTGGAATGCCTGCAAAGAGCACTTGAGATCGCAGAATCTGCTGATCTGTCGTTGCCACCACGAGGCCGACCAGGCGACCACTTTACGCAGCTGATGGAAGTGATCGGACTTGTAGCGCTCCAAAATGGAGCAGAAGCAAAGCATGAACTTGCAAGTGCTATTAGAAGCTCAAGCTCACCAGGCACTGGTAAGGACCGACAACTCGAAGGCTTGCCGCCATCTCCACCCGAATCTGTGGGCTCGGATGAACCAGAGACGATTCGTAATGCGCCACAAAAGCATCGATGGATCCGCAATCAAGAATTCAACGACGGATACAGACGCCGGGCGGCTTCCCTCCAAGACAGATGGGCTGGCCAGGAAATTGTCAGACGCGACGAGCCAAATATGGGCACTTATGCCACCAGGCTTTACGAGTACTGCCAGCAGAAAGGTCGAGGTCTTGATCATGAAGCTTTTCAAGCGAGCAAGACTGCTGCAATGTGGAAAGAGGTGGTGAAAGTGGACGGTCGTAGCTTCGTCGGCGAGGGCAATACGAAAAAAGCTGCTAGACATGAGGCATTCCGCGATGCGTGCATTGAGTTGGGCATCTGAAGCTTGAGCTGAATGCATCATGGAGACAAGTCTCAGGCGATCGCTGCTGTAATACTTAGTTCTGCAGCTCACGCTGCACCATGCCGATCTTTCAAATCCTGTTTCGCCACCACCGACCGACTGTATATACTGTCAAGCGACCAGCTCATTTGGCGAATCAGTCACCATGTCTAGCTCAACGCAAGCTCCGCAATTTGAATTTGTGGAGCGAAGATTGTACGATCACATCGTGGCAAAAGAGCTGGTCCAACATGTCGCTGTCGAACACATCACCTCCTACTTGGGACCCAACACTGGCATTCCGTTCAAACCGAGACAGACGACCTGGCATCGCTTCCTCGATGAACTATGTCATCTTTGTGACTTCAAGAATGGCGGTAAGACCGTGCGATCGATTGCTGTCGAAAGAGTAAGCAATCACCAGATCATCTTTTGGGCTGCTTCAACCTGCACGGATTCAGTGGCTTTCGAGAAACACCTGAAAGCCTTGCTTGAGGAGCTGAGAAAGTTGGTAGCGAGAGAGACCCGCACGGAGCAGACTGCAGCAACTATCAATGATCTTTCTGTGAGCAAGTCATTTGGAAGGATTAAGGTTTACAGCGCTTTGTTCGTTGAGTCGGCGGATCAGGCGATCGGAAGACTGTCAGGCAGCGCGGCGCGCCCAGGTCTGTTAATTTTGACTGATGAGGGAGTTGCGCTGATCACACGAATCAGATGCGAACTTACTTGAGGAATTGAAAGCGCTCAAGGCCATGTCGGATTCTTATCAAGCGTTGTGTCGTGCGGCGTACGATACATTTCGACATACCGATGCACATGCGCGGCTAGAACATCTCGCCCAGCATGACTGTGATACACTATGGACGCATCTGAGGCATCGCATTGGACGTCTTGGCTCATTCAAGCGGGCTTCGCGATTCCTGGCGAAGAACGTGCCGGAGTTCGCGGATATCATTCGAGGCGCACAGGTCAAGCTCATCGATCCCCAGCCTCGGATGGGGACGCCCATATCCGTGCAACAGAATCTAAAGGTCCTTCTTGCTCGAGTCTGTCCTTGGCTACAGCAAGAGGATGTCCTCATACAAGCGACGAAGAGACTAGAGACCGCCGAGAAGAAGCTGAAGTCTCTCCGGGATCATACCTTGATGCCAATGGTGCACGCTGAAGTCATAGTCCTCGATCACTTTTTCAACAAGGACCTCCGCTTTGTCAACGATGATCGATATATCGGCTGTAGCAAACCTTCTTGTTACTGCTGTTCGTTGTACTTCGATGCACATCCTGGAGATTTCGTAGAGAGGCCTTGCCATGGGAACGCCTATGTGAAGTGGTCGCCGCCAAGAACCCGAGATGGCGAGCTGACTGCCGTCACGGTTGCAGTCTTGGATGGAATGACCATTAGGATCCAGGGGGAGCTCAAAGTTCAGATCATGAATGACATTTATGGACGGAAACGAAGTCGTGATTCAGAGACTGGGCAGACAGTCTCGTGGAATGGTCAAACGGAAACTTTAGCAGGCCCTGCATAAGAAAGCAGGAGAGACAGTCAGCATGAACTTTGAGCTTTGTTTGTGAATTGCCACTTGCCGATACTCGACAAAACATTTGGTGCCATGACCGGCATACTTACTAGAACATCGACAGATCCAGAGCAGAGTCGACCTCAAAACGGGCCTCACTCTGCATTAATGCCGTGACTGGGAGCTACTGGCCATTTTGGGTGAATGGGCATTCACCCGGCTCCGTAGGGAGTTTTAGCGCTGAGCTTATTTGCCTCGTGCCCCCAAGTTTGGGAACGTCCGCGTCTGCGACGGATCCAGCACCACTTTCCTCGCTTGCCGCGCACAGCTGTGTCAAGTTCAACACAACCACAGAGATGACGCTGTACGAGACGTAAGGCCTCCCGGGTTTCGAGCTAGCGACACTTCACTGAAAGTCCAACAGCATCGCGCGGTCCAAGCCGTGCAAGTTCCGCGTTGGAAGAGCCAAGGCAACGTTCTACGTGCATCCGGCTGCGATCAGCGAGCACTCGAAGGTGCTGCATGATCTGATTTACGAGGATGGAGAAACCGTAGAGAACTCGATCCCTCTGGAAAGTTTCGACGAAGACACCTTTGCGCGTTTCGTGGAGTACCTCTATACTGGTGAATATGCTGCCACAAAGCCCACAGCGCGCGTAGAATCGGCTGAGGTCTCCGCTGCGGAGGATTCTGATGGAGAAAACACGCCAGCGACGTCGAAGGCTGACCACGAGGAGATCGATGACGCCGAGGGCTGCGGGGGCGATGGCTGTGGTTGGCACCCAGACGTCTTCTGGGGATCTGGAAAAGAGTGCACTTGTGGTTATGACGAGTGCGCAGAGCCTGACCCAGAAGTGAAAGTCGATCTTTACTTTGAACCGCCAGCAGACGATTGCGGCGGCTGGATTTCAACGAAGTGCGAGAAGTCGAGCAAAAGCAAGAACAGGAGGCTCGCGGACCACAAGCATACCGTCTCTGCCGAAACGCAAGCTTGGGAAACCTTCAAAGGGCTCACTTGGCCCCTTGCGAAGAAAGAAGCAAAAGGCGCCGGGTATTTCGCAAGATCAAATGAGAGTGGCGACGAAGACTACAGCGAGGTCTTTCTTTCTCATGCGCGCCTGCATGTCTTTGCTTGTGTCTACGACATCAACCGGCTGAAAGCCGTTACTCTCAGAAACTTGCACAAGACGCTCGTGGGGTTCACCATATTCGAAGATTGCGCACAGGATATTGGTAAGCTGCTGGCGTACTGCTACAACCCAAAAGGATATTGCGACACTTATGAGCTGCGCGGATATTGCGACGTTCACGAGCTGCGCCAAATGGTCAACGAGTATGTGGCTTGCAATATACGAAAGCTGATGAAGGATGCTTCCTTTAGAAACGCCGTCAAGGGTTGCGGCGATGCTTCTTTCGATTTGCTTGAGGTCGTTGTCAGGCGAATGGAATTGAAGAATTGAAATGCTCAAAGTTCAGTGCTTCCAACGTGTGCAAGCTTTTGTCAATGCATGACATAGGCCTTGACTACCTTGAAAGCTACTGTCGCCCCGACGCTGAAATCGTCGGTACTTGCATGAAAAAAGCAGTAGGGAGAATTAGCACGAAGTCCTCCGCTGTGTTTCAGAAGAGATGAAGAGCACATAAAATTCAGCCTTTGTCCAAACCATCATACCCGGACTTGTTCTGTCTATTTGCCCGTAATCTTGAGTCTTCCAATTCGTATGAAAGAAGCTCGCTGGATAGAAGATATGAGCGCTGGAAATTCGAAGTGCGCAATTCACACAGAGCTGGCAAATTTCGATGACTGACACTGGTAGTATCGGCAATGCTTCCCAATCTGAAGCTATTTCGAGCCTGCCATGTCGAACGGTTGGTGCAAAATGCCATCTTTGAACAGACCGTGCAGGATTCGTGTGGCGCTGCAGTCGATCTGATTCAGTGTCTACTCAGCAGATTGGATACTTGAGACTGGAGCGAGCTGTCTTGCTGCTGCTAGCCTGCTTTTGCATAGACTATCATAATGTAACGACTGTCCTTTTATCTTCTCATTTTCAAAGGCTTCCGTGGCTTCATTCTAGCCTGCTTCAACACCATTCAGAGATCTACTCAATTCTTCTTCGAGCCCGAGTTGGAGTTGCCAGAGTTACCACCTTTGCCTGCATTTGCATTCTTGTCGGCCGCAGCCTGAGCACGCTGAGCGAAACCTTGATCGTTGCCCGATTTGGCCTGCAATGATGTGAGTAAATTGTCGAAATCTCACAGGGGTGAGAATGCATATACATTTGCGGACTGAATGCGAGCGGCATCTTCCTTGCTCATTTGGTTGGACATCTTGATATGTGAGGTTTGTATGGAATGTGGTGTCTATGATGATGGGAAGTGAATTTGTGAGGCGAGGGCCACGGAGTCACTGCTTTATACCTTCGTCCTCGCTGCTCTCCCACCGCAAACTTGCGGTCTGGATGAACCCGGTTAGCTCGACCTCCAGCTCTAAAGCTCTCGTATGCATTGGATTCTTACCTGCGAGACGCAGCTCGTTCTTTGGTCAACGCCGTCTTGGGTTTGAGCTAAAAAGCCGTACGGTGCAGTGCTCCTCAAATTGTTGGCAGATCATTCGCCACAGGGATTGAGACCATGGCATCAAAGTTCTGATGAATGCAGAATCCGGCTTAGAATTACACCTTCATGCAGGAGTACAGCTGCAATGGTGCTTTCGGCGAGATTTTCCGCAGAAACACAGAATCTGATTTGGTGAAGCTCGCCGTGTATGCGGACAGCTATACGACGGGCACCGATATGGAATTCCCGGCACGGCAAGAACGAAACTCCTTTGAATGGGAAAGTCTCATGGCGCTAATGACACACGATCAATGCACATTACATATTGATATACTATGGCTGACCCCAGATCTCACTGTGCGGCATGACCGCGAGCGGTCTTTCTTGCGCCGTTGAGTGTGTTAATTTGCCTCTGGGACGCAAACGTGGTCGACAGGATTCTTTTTGACGATCCAGCAGACCAACAGCTGTGTATCGACTCCATGCATTTGGCTGGAAGGAGCTGCGCCAGGGAAGAGGGTGAACGGGAGGCAGCGCGTAAAAGCTGCGACCCAGGGAGCTGTCACCCCTTTTCCACGCCCGCTTTCGTTTTGTACATCAAGGAACAGCCGCTGTGCTTCGAGCATTTGCCTGCGTTAGGTGTGCTGAGGCAAAATCCAGCGCTTCCATTGCAAATGCCCAACGACCTTGCATCAAAAGTAGCTTGATGTACCTGATAACATTTACCGGAGTAGGAGACTGTATTCCGTAGACCTGTCCAGACAGTGTACAAACTCGGCTGTAGTAAGTCCACGTTGAGCCAAGCTCACCCGAACATACCTTGGAGTGGCAGATCGAGTGCAAGCATATGCCTGCAGAGACGCGATGTCGGGTATCGTCCAACGACCAAAGTGGTTCTGGTCTCCATTCATTCGACAACGTGGCAAAGTATTTTCCAGAAGAAACGTCAGTGAAAACAGATTTCCCTGCAAGATTTGGTGAGCGACTATTCCGCTCTGCTGGGAGACGGTCTAAGCTGGGACTACGCAAATCACTCTGGTCTTCTTAGGCGATATACGAAGTTGGGCTCCTCAATCGCCCTAGGGAGTCGTACCTGCGAAGTCGAATAATCTCGATTGATTCTTTAAATGGGTTTTTTCTTTGGATGGAGTGACTTTTAGATATCTGATCGATCTATCAGTATAGAGGTTAGAGCCAGCATAGCATTGGAAGTGTATACACGAAGTGATTCACCTAGTAAATTGATTCGCACGCAGGTCTAGTTCGCATGCTTATCAAACGTGTTACTGTTCCTTGCAAGCCGCCCTGACAGGGCTCTGATCCTTTGGCGGGGCTCGAACTCCAGTCCAAACCCAGATCGGCACCACCATCAGCCCGCATTGCATCTGATCTGTGCATGGCTAATCCTCCATCTTTCAGCTGCGATCAAGGCATGCAAAATGCCAATTTGGGATTTCAATGTCTTCACAGCCCTGTGCTCAGCCCTAGCCCTAGCCCTCTCCTCGTCGCAGGATCGGTCCGTCTCACGCCATCAGCACGCCTCGGCCTGATTCGTCACAGACCATGCTGATATAATGGCCATTTTCGCCAATCCCTGCATGCTGTCACCCAGCAAACGGTCACAATCCACCAAACAAAGGGGAACAAGATGCTGAATCGTGGCACCAGCACCAGCACCATGCAGCACCACAGCATGGGCCTCGGCAGCGGCAACGGCAACGGCAACGGCAACGGCAGCGCCAG
>ANSM01001086.1:0-11060 GCA_000347735.1 Cercospora canescens BHU | reverse complement strand
GTCGCAGACCGATTGAGCACCGGCCCAAAGGGCGCGGCCCATCGCCATAGCGGGCGCGGATCTGCAGAAAGGAAGTCAGCTGCACGTCCAACTTCTTGATGCTCGAGAAAGTGAACTGGCCGACGTTGGCGCGTCGCCGAAAAGATTCCACCAATGTAGGTGGTGATGGCAATTGGTGGTAGGTTCCGGTAAAGCTCACGAAATTTTGCCTTGGGCAGATTAAGCTTCCCGCCACCGGCACAGGCCTCAAGGCAGCGAGGTGCTCTGTGTGCAACGAAAGCTGCATTCGCGCCATTCACTATGCATATCGAGACCGTGTGACTCATGGCTAGTGCATCGCGCGCACCACACGAATCGGTGAACTGAACAGATGCGCTCACACTCGCGAAGTGAGGTGCTTACTCTGGAGCGTGAGGCAACGACGGGCCATGTTGGCTTAGGGCGATAAGAGGGAGCAAATCGGTGTTCTTTTGATCTAGACTTAGGGGAGGATCATCTCGTCGAACAGCAGGGACATCTTCGGAGCTGGCGTACGCAACTGTCATAGAAAGTGTTGGAATTTGAGCTCTTCACTGCATCATATTCACTCCCATAGAGTTCACTTACAAGCTGCCTTGCATGACCCCCGGGTATCGTGGATGCAACAGCCTAGCGGCAGCTCGTAGCCGCTGCAGCCTCTGCCCCTCCCAGCTGATCAATGTTCCGCTCACGTTCGTAACCGTTTGGCTTTCAGGCGGCCGCTCACTAATCGCAATCCCATGGAGCTAGTAAGCAGTATCATTGGCTATTCCCTGTCATCTGACGAGGTAAATTTTGAATGCTGAAATTCGGGACACTCTGACATGCTACATCTCTCCACTGCTCGGCACGCACGCTGCACTCCCTTGGTACCCACTCCACTGGTGCGATGCTCAGACATCTTTGGAGGGATTCCTCAGGAGCTGTGTCTCGTGCATCGAATATGACAACAATTCATGGGTCGACCGGCCAGAAGGAATCGGTGTCGGCCTGCTGCCCGGCGAATTCAAAATCCTCCGTTAAAGGCTCATACTACGAGCCTGGTTTCGAATCATTGACTCCGGCAGTCCCGGGTTGCCTGCTTGGATACTCGCTCGCCAGCCCATAAGGAGACGACTGTGGTCGTGCCTCCTGGGCCACAGCAGCCTGATGTAGAGCCGCGATTCCGTCGTGTCGCTGATCCTCGGAAGCCGATACCGGAGCTGATGGTGGCGGTCGTTGCTCGTGCTCGTGTCTTGACTGTTGCTCCGAAGTGTAGGACGACTCTGCCCGAGAAGCGTATTGTTGGGGTGTACTCGTTGATAAGTTGGCGTGCGTTGGCGCGGGAGGGAATTCGGCCTGGTTTTCCAGAAGCTTTGACTGTAATGTAAGAATGTATTCGCGCAGCTGGTAGTTCTCGTTCTGCAGCGCCTTGTAGTTGTGCTCCATGCTTTGGAAATCTTTGACCTGTTCTTCGAGCTTCTTGATATACCCCTCCTTTCGTTGCCGGAAGGCGCGCTGCAAGGGGGCGTTAGCTAAATGGCATGATCATTGGCGAGACGCGGTTCTTTGGCGGCGGATCGAGTCTGCCATAGCCAGGCGCAGTATCATGAGCTCGGATGGCAAGACTCTGACAGCAGCACGTACCTGTGCGGCTCTATTTTGTGCGGCTCTCTTACTCGTCGACAACTCCCGCTTGCCCTTGCCGGCTCCCTCGCCGCCGCCCATTTGATGGTCTCCACTCATCGAGTATTGTATCTGGCCTCCAGCAACGTTGGGATCAATCTGATGATGCTCGTGCGGGCTGCCGCTGTGGTCGGAGGGCGGATACGGATTGCTGGGGCCTTGGGAGCCGCTCGCGCCGGGAGGATATGGTGCTGGCGCATTGTTGTTGGCAGACTCGGCCAGAAGTTGCTCGCGTAAGCCTGGTCAAACGGCGAGTCAGCATGGTATGCCCTGACCCAGGCGGAAGGCTCGGCGCAATGTTCGCGTACTCATCTCGCTGTTGATATCCTAGCGACACGGGAATAGTCAGCATTGCGACCATGGATGGATGGCAAGCTCGAGGAAAGCAGAGCTTACCTGAGCACGTTGCATAGTGTCGCCCAGCCTCGCGGTGCCTACCGTCCACTCGAGGGCGAATCGTCCTGCTCGTCGGCCTACTATTATTTCTGCACTGGTGCCGCAAATCGCGCGCCTGATCGGAAGCGGGTGTACGCGACGTTGTCGTGATGCTTACGGACACGGTGTCTGGTCTGCAGGTCCATGGCGTCAGTCACTTGCGACGAAGATGCGATCGCGTCGCGGCGCGCATTTCCGCTTTGTAGTGCACGGCATTGCTCATGTTGAGAGAAAGTGGTGTCTACTTACCGTGGTTGGCTCGGTGGAGAGAAGTTGGCAAGGCAGGAGCGATGCTGACATAAGGCAGGCGCGAGTTATAACGGTGGAAGGTACGAAGTCCGAACTCGCTTCGGATCGCGGCTATTCTGATCCTTCTCCAACCACCTTTCATTCACCACCTTCAATAAAATATCCTTTCGCGGAGGCATAGCAAGGTCGGCATACTTCAGCCATTCGCCAACCCAATTGGTAATGTCCAATCGGCGACCGGCAATTTGTCGACCAGCAGCACCATTCTTGCCGAAGACCACGGGTTTCTGCTGCTGCCAAGCAGTCCAATTTCTTTTCCGGTGGCATCAACATGAAATTGTCAAAGGGCAACCAACTTTTGCGGGATGTGAGAATGATCGAAATGACCCGCGTAGATGCAACTTCTCGCGATAGATTCTTGCCGAGCAGCGCAGTGTCGACTGCGCACTGAATGAATGTCCCGCCGTAACAAGATGTCCCCTGCTTCATCGTGCACTCAGAACTGGCAAGCTCGGAATGTGGTGACCACCTTAATTTCCTGTCAGATATTGATTCTGTCATTAGACCCCATCCGACATCATTTAAGAAGGAGCTCAGAATGATCGGCCAGATGACTTGCACGTATCATTGCGCCTCCATGCACTCAGTACTTGGTTCGAAATTGCCAAGACGTATTAGCAGAGTCGTCGACAATCGCCGAAAGCTGCCGTATGTAAATTCCTTCTCAGGCGGCAGAGATGGCGAAGGAACGCTGGACTGACCATGACAAGCATGCCTCACATGTTCACTTCAGGTCATGGATATTTGCCCCACTTGAATGGCTCCTCTCCCTTTTCTTTCGCATCGAGCGCGTGCTCAAAATCACCCAAAAACAACCACGCGATTTTCTGTTTTGTTCCTTTCTCATACCAGCCATTGAGCGGCTCAGGATACAAGTCGATTACCGTAGGATCAACGACGGCATCGTCATGTGCCATCAACATTAACACATTTTCATGCGCATCGAATTCTCCCAGTCCATTGATCGTCCAATCGGCCACTTTCTTGTCATGTGCGAAGCTCTCTGTCACATAGTAGAACGGCGTGTTTGCCTGTTTATGCGGATGCAAATCCATGAGCAGGTGTCCCGGGCAAATTGGCTGCTTTCGCCTCAGCGGTGAAGGCTTCACTTCGTTTGGCAAAGGGAGGTATTCGGTAGGACGGAACTCGCCACCGTGGTGTGCAGCATCTCCGCCCATAAAAACAAAAGAGTCTGGATTCGAGGAAGTTCTGGCGAGACCGCAAATGTGACCAACGGAATGTCCAGGCGTATCGAGGAGGTAGAAGCTACCATCTCCAAAGTAGTCATAGGCATTGAATCGTCCAATCTTGAGCCCTTCACTTTCACTTCCGAAGTTCAGCTCTCGAACATTGCGGCCTTCGAAATCACTTTCGAGCAAAGTGGATTTGTCGTTCTTCGGAAACCCTGGCAGATGTGCGTCCTTGAATCCAGGTCCGACTACAATTTCTGTACTCCCAGGAAATGTTGAAGCATCGCCAATGTGATCCCAATGATGATGACTCCAGATAATGGATGCGATCGCTCCGCCATCAACATCTATATCATGCTCTTTAAGCATTGTTGCAACATCTTTCTCTACATTGATATACCACTTCAGTCGGACAAAGCGCTCGTAAGACGGGAGTTTCTCCCAATCTTTGCGAACTCCTAGATCGAACAAAATGGGTTTGGAAGAGGGATGCTCGATCAAGAATGAGAATGACGGGCCACATAAATCGGGTTGGCCTGCGTAGTCTGGTTGGAGGAATGTCGATTTTCCCAATTTGAAACGAGATGTGCTGCTAAGTGTTAGTGATCATAAGACAAATGCTGAGTCCGGCGTCTAACCTGTCAATACATGAGACTTTGACTGTCTTCGTTGATGGAGGGATGTTGAGATTTGGGGGCGGCTTTGGGACCGCAAGATACTGGTTAGCCATAGTGATTGCGATGTGCTTCAATTGTGTCGAGCGAAATCCCAAAATCATTCCATCATGCTGTTAAAGCTACAGGCCGCTCTTGATGTTCTCTGTAGACTACATAGTGCTCCAGGTTCCGATGACGAAAGATCTGCACACAGCCGAACGCCACTTCTTTTCGTCTCGCTCACCGCGTGGGAGTCAATTCCTACAAATTTCGAACTTTGCATGATCCTCATACCGGTCACATCAGATATCACCTGCAGAAAGAACGGAAGCGATTCACGCACATGCCGACATGAGACAAGCCGCGCCTGTGCAGCCGAGAATCCATTTCGTACAACGCCCATAGGACACCGAGCTTGGAGTCGACACCGGTTCACCATGAACTGACTGCAATAGCCGTCTTATTGGCCCAATGTAAGATCAAGCAAGGAACTGCGCACTTTTTGGGTTGAAGACGGTCGGCAAGGACTCAGCATGACATCAATCGGTCTGAGCGTCATCATTCACAGAGGATATCCTGATTTCACCTGGCTCCGACATACTGCTCTCTGGCTTGAGCTCACAGATAGCTCCTCACAACTGGTTGAAATCGTTGGCGGCTCTGAGAATTACAGATTCCAATGCAGGGCGGAAGCTAGTCCTATGGAATCGGAGACATTCTACCGGCAGGTCAAGCGCGGCACCATGAATGTGCAGGCGACTCGGGCAAACGTCGTGGCAGCGCTTGCGAGTGTGCGAATCAAAAATGGCGACCCTGAGTTCAATTGCCAAACCTGGGTCTTATCGGCACTGGAAACGCTCGAGGAGAATGGGTTCATCTCAAGCCAGATGCGGGAAATCGGTGCAGACGGAATGATTGATGCTATATCAGAAGCCGAGGACATTGACATCTAGGTTGATTTTGCTGCCATCATAGAATTCTCTTGATGCGTAAGCAGCCGCCGTGGGTCTCGTAGTTTAAGCCTATCGTCGTCGCGGCATTTCCCATCCACGCAAAGTTGAAAAGAAATTGAATTCACTCTCAGTACTTGGAGGTACCAGCAATCGCTGCTCAAGGCCAAAGGAGAATAATGGGGGTTCTTCATGACAGCATCCCGCAGTGACAGACGGCGACATGGTGGCATTATCCTAGGACGTGGAGAGAGAGTGGACGGTCTGTCTGGCGGTTCAATCTGGCCTGGGTTTAATGCCAACATACTGACAACAAGCGCTATAATACACCGCTCCGGCTGCGAACGCGCGGCCGTGGGGGGGCAGACCCAACCGAAAAGAGTTATAGATCTCGTCCATTTTGGGCGTTGTTCGTTCTGTTCCCTCAGCCGCGCCGATCACAGGTCGCGTGTTGCGCTGACTGTTAGAGATCCGCCCTTGCAGGTGTCATTGCTTGCGCCACCGAACGCTCTGCCCGGCATTAGGGTCTGATCGTGGTACTTGCAAGATCAGCTTCCATGCCACTTCCTTCCGATCTCCTCGCTTCTTAGCCTTGGATCGATTCAGTGCCTCCAGTAACTTACTCAAGCTTAGGAATACATGTCACCGTCACAAGCTGTTTCTACTCGTGCGACCCCACAGCTTTGCATCACATGTGGGAGCAGATTACTACCGGGAGCAATGTGCGTAAGAGCACTCCTTTGCGAACAAATGTTGGCAGCAGCTTTCAGTGGTGGCTAAGCATGTTAGCGCATCCTTCACAAAGCTTGTGAACGTCTGCAAGAACACGTTTAGCGCCATCCAACAACACCGCACGCATTCTGTAACGGAAGTATATTAGTCTGTCAGCTCTACACAGTCAGGTCGTTGAGGGACACTACTTTCGCCTTCATTCAGCACTCTACCATGCGTTCCGCCTTCCCAAATCTGGTCCTGGGTCTCGTTGTAGCTCATGGTCTGGCTACAAATGTGCCTTCCGATGTCAATCTTCCCGTCCATATCATTGATCGCATCGATGATGGCACGAGGTTTGAGAATCTTGCTGTTCGCGCCAACGGACAAGTTCTAGCAACGACAACCCAACCGAATGCAAGCATTTATCAATTCGATCCACTCAGCATCCTGCCTCCAACGCTTGTTTACAACATCCCAAACATTCGCAGCGCAGTCGGCATTGCAGAGCGCGAACGAGACATCTTTTACGTTGCCTCTGGAGATTTCGACATCATGAATCCGACAAACACTACGCCTACCTCGTATTCAATCACCAAGCTTGATATGCGAGGTGTGGCTGTTCTGCCGAGAGGGGGCTTGACGAAATTGCCCAGCGCCCAACGCGTTGCTTCACTTCCGAATGCCGCTTTACCCAACGGTGTTGCTTTCGCATTGCCTCTTTCGGAGCACCTGCTCGTGGCCGATTCGTTCCGTGGTCTCATATGGAATGTCAACGTGTGCACCGGCGAGGTCGGAGTAACACTGAACGACAGCACTACCAAAGGCTCCGCGCCAATGGGTCCAAGTTTCACGGGAGTCAATGGTCTGAAGGTGCACAAAGGCGACCTCTACTATACAAACACTGGCAGAAGCAGTCTGTATTCTGTGCCCGTTGATGGAAAGGGCCAGGTGGTGTTGGACAACAAATCTCCGAGGCTCATTGCGGACGAACTCACATGCGATGACTTCGTGATCGACCACAATGGGATCGCATACGTTGCTGGGCCACAAGATGTTATCACCAAGGTCGACCTCTCTGGCCAGCAGAAGATCATTGCTGGTATTTTTCGGTCGAATTCCAGTTCCTTAGTTGGCCCCACTGCGGTCAGGTTTGGAAGATTGGTTTCGGATCGTTGGAGTCTATACATTACAACCAATGGAGGACTAACGCAATCGCCTCCAAATAATTCTGTTGGCCTTTCGAGGATCGATCTCGAATGAATTTTGAGTCGCAGTTCAATCCTGTCTTACACAATTGTGGACACCCGCCACAGATCCTCAATATATCTTGGCAGATGGAGTATGGTCCTTGGAGTGTAGATGTGCAATGGCTCGTCTTTGATTGCAAGCACTTCAAATATGACGGTCACTTTTGCAAAGACATCTTCTTCTCTTCGACGTTTAGACATTGCGCCAAGTAAATTTCGCCAAGCCCGGCACGCGCTGAACGAAAACCTTCGCTCCTGGACTTCACCTCTTTACTTCACGACATCCGCAATGCGTCACTGCAATGTGTCCACTTTGCCGCCATTCGTGCAGCAACCCATAGATATCCCGCCTCGACAACGGTAGCACGAGATGCTACTGTAACTGTTCGCTCACATTCGAGCCCACGGTACCTGTCGTTAGGCGAAGACTGAAATAACGATGGCAAATAAGCCGGAGCGTCTTCTTATTCCTGTGGAGCATGCTTGACTGAGATCCATCTGACATTCTTCACATACCAGTCGTGATGGCCTTTCTGCTGCGTGCATCCATAGCAGCATGGGAATGACAGATTCGGCGGGGCGGGAAACAGGAGACAAGTTCTTTATGTTCGTGCATCCACATGTTTGAACAGTGCTAGTCCACTCGCAACAGCGTTGGGAACACCGAATACGAAGCATGGACATATCGCCGTTGCATATCCACCCACATTGCTGTTGGATGTAACTGATCCGCAGATCGGAACAGATGTCAGACAATTTCACCAGTCCTGTGCCCACATATCCTACAGTGGTATCTAGATCCCCTTGGTACAGAGCATGATACCGAACGGGCCTTTTCCTCGCTCGGGCACCTACGTTTTCCTGGCACTTATTCACTCGCAGTGACATTATGAAGACCAGACGACTGGATATTCAGACGCCAGACGATCTGCAATTGCCTGGTCGCTGACAGAGTGGATCGCCATCATAACTCATGGCATTCGATTTGTGCTGGTTGGTGCTGAAAGAATTTCTGCGTCTCATGTTTGCGGGAACCTGCGAGCAGACGCTCTGGGCTGCGTGCGGCGAGGTCATGGTCGCAAGAGATGACACTGCGCTCGCCATGTGGCGCGTCGCTGATTCGTGTGATAGATTTACCTGAACTTGATATTGACCAAGTTCTGCAATCCAAAATCTATGCGCGGGCAATTTTCTAGCTACAATTTGTACCGCGCGGCTCTGTCGTGCGTGTATTGCCGCTGACGTCACCAGGCTGAAATGATGAGAAATAGAGCATTAGGTTTGAGCTATGCGCCTTCCTCTGCAGACGTTGCTCAGAACCGACGCTAGATGCCTGCGTTTGCAGCGCCCTCTGCTCTGCAGGAGCGTTGCTCGTATAAGGCGAAACGGAAGGAGATCCCTATTCGGCCTCCAATGGCGGCGAAGAGAGTGACAGCGCGAAGTGGGACTCAGCGGCCGTGCAAGTTTTGCAAAGATATCTATACTCATATCGTACCAAGCTTTTGTCACCGGTCTCCTCACATCTTGTGGAATGTTCAAGGTAGGATCAGATCCTCAACGGGACTGTAAATCTCGGACGCATCATGAAAGTCTCCGATCTATGCGACCTGCGAGACTCGGTTATGTCTTCAGCGGCCGGAAATGCGGTATTGAGGGTGTATTAGCGGCTGCGACACGCCGTTCACGGCCTATAGCTGTGACGACTTCCATAGCCTCCCAACCGTCCGTCATGGCGATAGCCTCCTCCACCACCGTACCTGCCACCGCCTCCGAACCCGTAGCGACCATCCTGATATGCAGGCTCAGCACGACGCGGTCCTCGGCTGTAGTAGTCGTCCTGGTAGCCTCTATCGTTTCGTGGACCAGTTGGATATTCGTCTCTTGGAGGTGGGCGCTCAGAAGGACCGCGACGCTCTTCGCGACGACGATCCTCAGCTTCACGCGCTTGTGCGTTCTCGTCAATTTCCATTGTCTCTTCGACTGCCGGCTCTACGTCGACTGTAAATGGCACCTTTGGACCAGTAGCCTTGAGGAACACATTCAGAGTGCGGCCGTCAGCCTGTCCATTGATCAGTGGAATGTCCCGTCTTCTCATACCAGTTGCACGAACCTTCTTCCCATTGAATGTGTTTATCACCGCTTCCGCTCCACTCTTATCCTCAAACGTCATTTCTGCCACCACGGTGGGGGTCTCGGCGGTGAGCTTGCAATTGACGACAGTACCGCCAACGTCAGTCATCACACTCTCGATGTCTGCAGCGGTCGTACCGGGTGCAAAGTTTTGCGCGACTACAACGTGCTGGCTGGTTGCAGCCCCTCTGAAGCTGATGTTTGTATTGCTGTTGACGGCCGCTGGCGGTGCCTCATATCCGGCATATTCATTGCTCTTAACATCGCTAACTGGATCTGAGATGACCTGCGACTCCCTCTGCTGGAATGTGGTCGATCTTGCTCGATTGTCGTTCAGCGCAGGACGGCCTGCTGGTTGCTGTGGGCGGTTGGCTCGTGGTACTGAGGCTGAGTTGGTTCGAGGCAAAGATGCAGTGCGTGGCTATAGGTTCTTAGTCTCCACTTGTCGGCAGGGGTCATGGTCATACCTTCGCAACGCCGACTCTGCTGGCTAGGCTTGCGCCAGGAGCTGGCTTCGAGCGGGGTCCCTGGGGTGTCTGCGATCTGTTCCTCTTGCCAAAAATCTCCTGAGCAAGTTGCTCGGCCTTGCGCTTCTTGCGACCTGGCGCGTGGTCAGTGAGGTTAGGAGTGGTTCGCGCGGCGTTGCGGCTCACTTTCTTGAAGCAGCTGGTCGAAAGACACGGATTGCGCGTTCGCCATGGCTGCGCACGTCGCCTAATTCCCCGACTGCTACAGTGGTCAGATATGTGCTATTTGTGTAGAACAATGCAAGTTTGCGCGACTGGCGATGGTGTGGCGGGTATGTGGCAGATGGCCGAAGCTGCGCTAATAGATCTGCGAGGTCGTTCCAAAGCGCGCTAGTGAGTCCAGCACGTGACAGCCGAGAAAGACATGCCAGTTTCGCAAAATATGGTGAGAGCGTAACAGCGGAGCATTTCGGCAGCAAGTGTCAGCTTGATGTTACGGCTCCAGAGTGTGGCTCCTCGGCAGAATTGTCTCCCAGGACTGTGCTTTCCCTACAAGACAGTCGCCCCCGCTACATCATCTGCCTTATACAGAGCAAGTCGCGACAGGTCCCAAGAAGCGCGCGTCGACGTGCTCGTCGCTAGAAGCTAATTGAATTGCAACATCCATAGCACGGAGATTTTACTTCGACGACCGGGCAGACAAAGACGGACTAGAAGACTAAAACCGTGTGGGGCGGTGCCAGGAGTCAGTTGTGCAGGACAGGCTATACGCGATCGAAGCCGGCCAAGCAGCCTTCCGGAGTGTATGGACGAAGTACGTGAGCATACTGCTCACCGGTAGAGCGGATGTATTGCAGATACTGCATCCGCCGTATCTGTACTGAGAATTCGAGACGATATATGGACCAGTGCACCAGCGCTTGCTTTCATTGCCGAGTGACTAGTGCGACGGCTGGTAGATGCACTCAGATTGGGGGCGGAGAATTCCTCATGGACCCTGCTGTATGCGCTGAGAGCAACTGCCCGACAACCATTGTAGACGGTGAAGGTGCAATGTTTGCGGGCAGCAGCAAACGTACGCTAGTTGCTTCTGGATCTGCAGCAATCCACTGTCTCTACCATGTGCTTGTAAACACTTCACTCTCGTACCAACCGCCGTCCTTCGATAAGCGACTCGGAACGCTGAGCATCTTGCGGACGAACCAAAGATGCCTCACCGAGGAGGAGCTACGACGCCGCAGCCCGAGCGTGCGGACAGTCCCTTGCCCCCCGCGGCCCG
>ANSM01001074.1:0-11742 GCA_000347735.1 Cercospora canescens BHU | reverse complement strand
ACACACACACACACACACACACACACACACCACACCACAGTAGGGTTTCGACTTTTTCAGGGCGTGGCGCGGCGGAATTGATTTCAGACGGGCAACCAGAGGCGGGGGTTTTTGTTCTTGTTGTTTCTGTATGATTATACTAGTGCATGAGAATTTTGGAACGGAAGGTGTATAGAAGGGTTGGCTTTTGTGTGGGAGCGGCGTATGGAGATATACCAAGGGCGGCGCGCGTGCGTGTTGAATGGAATGGGATAGGGATAGACGTTTGATTGTTCTTTGTAGTAATATACTGGCGAGCTTTAACGACCATCCGGGTAGAAGAATTGGAGTTTCACGCTTTCGCACGCATGACGAGGGATGTCACACAATGGTAGGAAGGGTCGGAAATAAGACGTCATGGCTCATTGGGCAATGTGATGGCAACGTGTGGATGGCTGAGCAAACTCTCCAAACACATGTTCATACGTCTAGTCATCTACGACTGAGCATTGTATAGTGAAGTCTCAGCGGAAGACTACGCCTCACCCAACATCTCTGACCACCACTCTCTCAATTCCCTCGCACGCTGCCTCTCCTCACCACCCAGCTCAACCGGCGGACCCTTCACCTCCTCTCTAACCCCTGGCCCGATCAAACTACCTCTTCTCACTGTTCGCTTCGGACTTTCCGCTCTTCCGGGCCGCTGAGCATCTTCACCAAACCGCCACACGAGCCAAGCGCTGGCATCTGTCGACAAGAGGTATGGCTGACGTTTGCGAGATTTGACGGCGAACCCGCGCAAGAGCACGACATCACCTTTTTGAGCGACGGGCAGTGTTGCGTGCCAAGGGCGAAAGACCTCGACGCGGATATCCGATATCTTGTTGGGTGTAGAAGATAAGAGATCGGCGATTTTGAAAATGGTGAAATAGTCTCGAGGTCCACCTTTGGCTCGTTCGGGAGCTTTAGTGTCGTCCGATACGACTGCAAGGACGTCAATTGTATTATCGACATCCGGCTGGCTTGACGGGTTGAGCTTTTCGTGGAGGTTTGACAGTGGAGTGTAATATGCAGAGGAAGTGATGAGGCCGTTTGAAGTAGATCTCTGCAGTAGACCTGCTTTCTCATTGATGGCATCATCAACAAGAGTAGTGTCCTCCTCGAGCTGCTGCCTTGTCGAGCGACGAGGAGAGAACCAAGAGGAGATCACTTCGGGCACCTGACCGAGTCGCGAAGCCAAGGATCGTCTGCTAGGAGTTTTGAGGGCAGTAGCATTTGGACGATGCATCACAGTATTTGGTCTGATATCCTCACTCTCGATACGTGGCTGCTGAGCAGAGAGATCCTGACCTGCAACCAACGTCGTATCTTCATCTACAGTTTTCTGTTCAACCTCCTCTTCAGCATTTTGTTGGTCAATTGGCTTCTTCGCGGACTTTCTCGTCGCTGGCTTTCGCGACTTCACACCAGCGGCAGCATTATCGGCTGGCTCCGCGGCCTCTCGGAGGGACTCCGTCTGAGCCTGCGACTTCCTTGGCGATCGTCTAACACGCTTTGCAGGTGCTGGAGAGAGAAGATTGCTGTCGAAGGAGGCTGCGCTTGACATTGTAGTCTCGGGAGTGGCTGTCCGCTGCGATCTCGTCTGGCGCCTGGTGCTGATATGAGAGGGCTCAGGAGAGGCTGTACGCTGTGACCTTGTTTGTCTCCTGGTAGTGACTAGAGCGGGCTCCGGCGATGCTGTCCGCTGAATTCTTGTCTGTCGTTTCGTGACTGCTGTTGCTTGTACTTTATCCTCAGCCTGCGACCCGGCATTGCGGGGTGATCTTCGTACAGGGGCCATGTTCTCTTTTGCAGATGTTTTACGCATATGCTTTCGCTTGGGTGTAACAGGCGGCGCTTCTTCTTCTACCGTTGCATCTGTCGGGAGCTTCAGCCCCTCATTGGTGATCTCAGGCGTTGGCAGAAGGACGTGTTCTGAACGCAGAGGGATTGCCAACTGTGTCTCAAATGGTTGCGACTCAAGTTGATGTTGCGTCTCTACAGAGAAAGTTTGCTGCAGCGACTGAGAGTCCTTGGGGCTAGGCAGTGCGGGTTGCTGTGACTGCTGTGCAGCAGAGGGTTGTTCGGTGTCAGCGATTTCGTCAGAAAACGACAAGACCTCAAATTCACGTCGAATATGCGGCTCATTAGACTTTGCCCTCACTTGTGGTTCACTTGCCGGCTCATGAGCGAGCGAAGAATGCACTTCAGGATTCTGCAGGCGAGATGGACTCGCAGGTGCCTGTGTCTCGGACAAATTACGCTCCTGTTGCGCCGTGTACTCGAACGGTTCGCCAAGTGTTTGCGGTGCATGTGCGCTAAGCCCAGCGGCAGTGTCGTCATCCTCAGCATCAGAAGATTCGTGATCTGAGCCAGTAGATTGAAATGAGAAGTAGTGATAGTGATCGGCCATTCTGTTTGACTTTGTTTGAGTAGAGGTGGGTTCGGTGGCCTGGCTTAGAGGCGGCGGGCCCGACGGCGTAGCCGCAGGTATCGGTATTTCACTGGCCTGCATTTCATTCTCAAAGAAGCTCTCATGATCAGCAGCCGATGCAGAAGAATCCGCGTGGCGCAAGTCTGGCTCTGACACCGCATCCAGCATTTCTGCATCTGCCGAATTACCAACTGCTGGTGACGAAGCGACCTCAGTAGGACTGTATGATCGATCATCGAGCTCATCAAATTCAGCAAGTAAATCCTGCGACTCGATCGCTTCCACCTGCACTGGTTGAGATGGAAGCGGCGCCTCGTCATCAGAGTCCAGGTCAATCACCTCCACTTGCGGCCTCGTTGGAGCAGTGCTGGTTGGGGCAGCAGTCACCTTTTCGGAACCCAGATCTCGAATGGGAGCGGTACTGGGTAAATGAGCATCTTGCTTGGCTACTTTTAAAGCCGAGTCCGCGGAGACATCAATAGCTTCCCGCTCCACTGGGCGAGGAGATGATTTCCGCTCCTTTCCAACATCCTCGAAGGTTGTCACATCGCCAATCAGGTGCCGAGGAGTCTGTGGCGCCGGAGTTGCATCTTTCAGCATCGACGGCGCGAGCGCCTCGTCTTCGAATTGTGCATCACCTTCAGTAGATGCAGGCAGCTGTGGCAACGGTCTTGTAGATTCGACGTCACCCGCATGGTGGGAGTCGAGGGTCACCGCAATTTGGGATGCCGGCATGGAAGGATGTGCTGGCTGTTGCGCTGTAGAGATGGTATCTCCTTCCTGTTGCCGTTCGTCCAGTAATGCATCATCATCCTGCTGCTCTTCATCTGGCTGAGAAGTCTCTGAAAGTTGCACTTCAAGCGAGGGGAAGACATCTTGACTAGTCACATTCGATGTGCTCTCAGGCTGCGCTGCTGCCAGACCTCCTGCTGGGAATTGCTGTACCTGCTGGCCCTCATCTGAAGGTAGAGCATCTCGATGAGATTCTGCAAGAGGCTCGTCAACGTGCATAGGATCGTGCTGCGAAGGTACGTCCACAACAGCTGCAGCAGGACCTGGAGAAGCGTGGATCACATCAGACGCGTTTGAGATATCGGCTGGCTGATTCACTGGAGCACCAGGCGACTGAGACGATACATCCACATCTGGAACCTCTCGCGGCACGGCACCGAATGGTGTTGGCGTCTCAAAGACTTCTGAAGCAGACGCTCTTTCCTGTTCCGGTGAAGGGGATGCTTTAAAGCCAAACAAGCTACTGTACGTCTTCTTCATTATACGTTCCTTCTCGGATTGCGGTGTAGGCTTAGTAGGTTCAAGTTGCACATCATTCGTCCCATCCATGCCATAGCCGAACCCGAACAGGCTTTGAATGGTCTTTTCTGGTGTCTTCGCAGGCAGTCTTCGCTCTTGGACATTCCTCGTGCTCTGGACCTTTGTCTGAGAAGACGCGCCGTCGCCAGGGGTAGTGTCCTTCGATGGCACCTCTTCTTTTCCCGCCAGTTCTTTGGACATCATGGCAGGTTGGGACGACATCACTGAGGTTGCGGCTGAATCTTTCCCGATTGAAACTTCCTCATCATCTTGTCTAGGAAGCGACATCTCCGGCACACCGCTCTGAGATCTCTGAAACACCCGGTCTGACACGTTAACCGGAGACCGGTCTGCGTGGTTCCCAACTCTTTGGCTCGCTGCAGTCTGTGAGTGATCCGGAGAACGCAGCCCGGTCACGAGATGAACATCGATATGCTCCTCTTCATATTCGTCATCAACGTCTAGCATGTCGTCGTCTCCGTCACTGTCATCATCATTTTCATCATTAAAATCTTCATCTGAACTCGTGTCTGGCCGCTCTCCCATGTCTTCGATGACTTCAGCCGCATCATCGCGATGCACCCAATCTCGAATTTTAACGCCTTCTCGCTCAAGCATTTCGCGAGCGTGGCTCAACGCTCGTTGATCGTAGACTTTTTGCATAGTTTCGTCTTCCTCTGTATCAGAGCCTGAACCATGCCGGTCCGCGTAAATGTCTTGATCGCCCTCAAAGGGTTGCCTTGAAGCGAGCATGCCAGCAGATCGTGACAGGTGTGCATTCTGGCTGCCAAACAAACGGGACTGTGCACTCGAGGAAGCGACAGATATTTGACTCTCAGAGGGCTGTGTTGCTCGACTGCGTCGCCGAGCACGCCCTTGCGTACTCTTGTTTGACGTCTGCGGTGAGCCTTGCGATGCCGCACTAGCGGATGCAGCAACAGTAAGGTTGATCTCAACCCGCACTTGATCATCGACCCCGTCCTCTGTTTGCTTTGAATTGTTTGGCTCTCGCTGGTTTTCATCCCCTTGCGCTGTACCGAGCGCAGATTCAATCGAAAGCTGAGCTGACTCCTGTGGAAATGGCGAGGGCATTGGGAGCGTATAGCCTGGCACGGCCTTGAGTTCGGGCGTGACCGGACGCTTAAGGGTCGGCAAAGAATCGCCATGAATGTCCTCAGACTGGACCAAGAACGGATTGTCTGGGATCCGCAGCTGAGGTAAAGGTGGTGGCAGCATCGATGAAGGAGGATCTTGAATCTGCTGTGCATCGTCACTCTTCGCTGTTGGCAGTGGCGAGAGCTTGGTGGGCAGCGATGAAGCACTTGGAGAAGCTTGGGAAACGGAAGTGCGATTCCCGTCTTGTTCATGCAAGAGGTCGACATATTGTTCGGTCGTTGCTGTCGCGGCATCTGCATTGACCTGATCGAAATCCCCCTCCGCTTCCGTCTGCTTCTGTGGACTCGGCGTCCTGCTCGCAAATCTCCAGAAGCTCACGTCGCTGATACGCTGTCTCTTTCTCGGCTGCTCGTCTTCCAGTTCCCGATCAACATCCGCAAAAGGATTATACTCAGATCCAGGTCCGAAGCCATCCCCGGAGAGCCTCTGTCTCCGAATGAACGCCGGACTCGAATATATCGGCACGAGATCCACGCCTCCCAAGCTATCCCTCAAGCTGGACACTCTTGTATTTCTGATCGGCGTCTGATGCACTGGCTCATCTTGATCGGGAGGTGGCGTCGACACATGGACATCGACGCGCTGATCGATCGTCTCGTCAATTCCAGCCTTCTTCACGACCCGCAAGCTCAAGTCTCCGCGGTAGACGAGCTCGCCTTCGACACTCTTGCCGGGCGTCGAGACCGTCGAACTGTAACTCGACCATTGTGCACCACGCAAGTCGAGCAGGACCTCATCTCCGATGCCGATTTTGGCCTGTGCCACTGCTGTCGCGCTGGCCACGGTGAAGCGGACGCGAACTTGGCCTCGTCGGCTTCTCAGCCGAGGATCGGGATCGGTCAGTAGGAAGGCACATTGTTTCGTGGAAGAGCTGTAGGGCCAGTAGAGCGACACAACAGCACGAATCGTCTTGTCCGGCGGAGGGGCGGCCTCAGGATCGAGAGCGGTGATGGGGGTGAGCGCTGCCATGGTGCGCAGCGTCGTTCAAAGTCGTTCAGTCGTTCGGCGACATCTCGTATACGCTTCGTCGGCTGTCACTCGAGGCGTAGCGTTGTCGCACCTGGTTGCTGCCCTTTCGCGCTTCCCTCGTCGTCGCGTGAGTTTCGGCGTCGAAGTCGCGAAGCGTGTGGCGGCTCGTGCGCTCCGCCAGCTGGATCCCAGTGCTTGGCTCGGGCAATGACGACGGTCCTCGACATGGCTGGAACACGGCTCGCAACGAACATCGCTGCACAATCAACAAGAAAGAGATAAACAACCTCACCTGATACTGCGTATCCAGGTGCAAAATCATAAACATATCACGCAGCATGTCTTCCCAGGCAGCCATGACCACCTTCGACAGTTTCGTCTCCAACGTGACCCTCACAGACCGCGAGGCTGCCTGCTGGCGGCGACAAGACTGCCACTCCTGCACCCACGACAAACACGGCTGTGGCTGGTGTCCCTTCTCCTCGACCTGCGTACCCGCTTCATCTCTCACAGACCCAATCTCCAACAAGAATATCTGTCCTCTCGCTTCTGAACGCTGGGAACTCCGGACCAAAGCTCTCGGATGTGGATGTTCGACCACCACGCTACTCAGCATTATTGTTACCGTTTTTGCCACATTTGCGGCTATTCTTCTCTTGGCTGCTCTCGTTTGGGCTCTCAAAACTCTCAATCCGTTCTTCGGCTCTGGGGTCGTTGCGGGTACGGAGCTTGAGGTCAAGGAAGATGGCACGCGGGTGGAGCATGAATGGCATAGGCCGGGACTGGGTAGTAGACTGCGGGCTTGGTGGCGGCGGGAGCCTGATCTTTCGAAGCAAAGCGAGCAAGAAGCTATTACTGAGCGATCGAGGCTGTTAGGGTGAGCGCGTGACGTCTTATGAGGCACGAGGGAACGAGTGAACGACTTCAAGTGGCAAGGGCATGAACCGTGTAGTATAGCTTATGCTTGAGCTGATGTCTTCTGAGCAATAAATGGCCAGTACGGCTGCAAATGTGATGACTTGGCCACAGACGAGCACCATCAGAACCAGGCAGAAATGTACGATAAAATAACATTCCATTTCTTTCTCAGCCACAAATTCGATGCTACCGACCCATATACCGATACTCCAGATATCGAGCAGGCACATACACAACCAACGTCACGACCAAACACAACTCATTCGACACATCACCTCCCGAACTGCCAATCTGTCGGGCAATGGGACCGACAAACCACGTCTGCACCATCCCACAAACCCACACCACCACCCCCACCCCAAACGCCGCCGCGCCACCAAACCCCACCGGCAACCTCGCAGGATCATTCCAACCCGCCAAATCATAATTCTCAAACTTCCCTTTTCGGAAGAAATAATGCTCGCTGCAGACGATGACGAAATACGACGTGCACCAGTATCCCAGCAACGCGAGGAAGTTCTGCAGGTAGGCCAACAGGTTATTGCGTCCGGCGAGGGCGAGAGCGATGACGGCTCCGTAGCACAGAATCGTCCAGAGGATGCGGGGGACTTGGGCGAATGGACGGGCGAATTGCTGGCACGAGAGGGCGGCGGAGTAGGTGTTCATGATGTTGTTGTTGATGCCCGAGAGGACGAGCAAGACGAGGACGAATTTCGCCCAGCCGTGAGGGGTCAGCATGTCGTTGATGAGGAAGCCCAGGCCGCGGTTCTCGTACGCGTCTTTCCAGGAGGGTTGGTTGTTCAGTGCGAAACTGACGACGCAGCCGGCGATCATGCCGATGCTGGTGGGGATCGCGACGCCGAAGGTCGTCATGAGGAACACTCTGGTGCGGGAGACGTCGACGGCGTAGTGCACGTAGTAATCGCTCGCGATCGTGGCCCACGACGCGGAAGACCCGTACACGATCGCCAGTAAATTGAGGACGGTTCCGCTGAAGTCCGCTCCGGTGAGGGAAGAAGGCGTGGAATTATCCGTGTACCGCCCCGTCTGCCCGAAAATCACCATGAAGATGATGAAGTAGATCAGCCACGCATACTTCTCATACACCAAAATCGCCCGCAGTCCGATGAAGCTGACGATCAGACTACACGTCGCGATGATGATGATGCCCACCACAATCGACACACTCCCATTCGAGACCGCCGTCAATGCGAGGCCACCCGTGATACATCCCGCCGCGCTCCATCCCAACTGCTGAATCGTGTTCAACGCCGCGATAAGCTTATTCGGATACCAGCCAAAACTATACCGCGAGATGGAAATCTGACGCAGCCCCGTCGGAGCTCCCATCGTTGCGCAGAAGCCAGGTAAAGCACCGCCGAGGAGGGAAGCGAAGATGACGATGAGAATGGATTGCTTGAGATTCAGCCCGAATTGCCAGCCGAGGAAACCTGTCGCGAAACAGCTGATGTTCATCGTGCCGCTGGCCCAAATGAGCGCCATGTTGAGCTGCGCATGCCATGGTTGGGGTTTGCGGTCTTCGGGTAATTTGCGATCGATAGCCTCGGATTCGATCCCAAGTTTGCGGTCGAGGGTTGCTTCGAAATCTCGTAGTCTCGTGAAGATGTCGGTTTTTGTTTCGTGGTTGGCGGGGCTGGGGTCGTCGCCAGTGGAAGACGCGTCCCGGGAGTCGATGTCTCGCGAGTGAAATCTCGTCGCATCCAGTTTTTCTTGCATTGTCAGCGGCCGCTGGGGGAGTCTTGACGCCGGGGCAGCTGCTTCGATCATGATTTCTTGTGGTTCGCCATGCTGGATCTGCTTCTCCAGATCCCGCGCCATCTTGGACCGAGAACGCGAGATACCCGTCTCAAGGCCCGCCGTCGCAGACGTCGAACAGTAGAGACACCAGCGGCTGCCTCACGTTCGAGTGTGGGTGCGGTGCTCCAGCATGAAAGAAAGGCAATCCCACAACACGCCGTGCCACGCGTGGTGTGCGCCCCTCTCTGCGACGCAAAGCACGTTTTTCTCTCGAGATTTGTGCTTTACCGGCATCCAAACAACAGCCTTCCTCCAAAAGGAAAGGTGCCTTGAAGCTTGTCCTGCAATCGTTCATATCTAACCAATAGCAACGACGATCTGCCTTTTGGGCTTGTCTAGCAACATGGGCGACATTTCGGGAAACGGCGACTAGGGCTGTTGGTGGCGGAATCTTCCCTGCTGCAGATAGCGGGGCTCAGTCGAGAACGTTTATGCCGCCGCATCCCGACGGATCTTGGTCGTTGATTGGTAAACGCCGTGACACAGATGCGCTGCTATGGACCGAGCAATAGACTGGACTTGCTTCAGATTCATAAAGTAGAGGGAATGTCGAAAGCGTGAAATGAACGTGGGGAAATACATGTGCCCAGATGGCCGTGATGCCCTGGTCTGCGCTAACGTCTTCGTTGCCATGTCGGCTGCGATGTACCATGATCTTTTCTCTGAGATCTACATTCAAGATGTCGAAATGCGGCGGGCTGTGTTGACTGTGACCGTTGCGCAAACAGAAAGTTGCCGATCAGACCACGCTGCAGCATTTGACTGCAACGTTGTTCAATCTAGTCGCCGTCATCCCGAGGAACATTTCTGTTCAATTGCTGCTCCCAAAAACCTCGACTCCACGACCACGATCTGCCAATGTCCGGATTTGTTTGGTCGCGAGATATGACCGCGGTCCGCCAGTATACGTCTGTTTTAGAACGTGGCACATGAAGATTCTGCCTGACATATCTCTGTACTGGCTTTGCGCCCTTCGCAGGCTCAATTTTATCCGGAGTCTGACTCGTCGCAATGACGACCTCCCCCACCAGCAGGCATCATCAACCTGCTAGAACCATCTGCTGGATGAATGCCCCTTCGGTAGCTTGGACATGGTTCTCAGCGCGCGTGTAGCATCTGCCTCCGCGCATGGGACCGAAGCTGTACGGGCATCCGAAAGATGAATGTTACAGGCATAGCCGGCATTGGAGAGCTCGTGAACGGCGCGTAGGCCGAAGCGCTTACTGATCACTTGATGCTTCCAGCTCTGCGCAATCGAGAGCGGTCATAATCGTGGGCTGGAATCGCACATCTGCGGAAAGTGTGATCAAGGGAATCCAATGTCGCAACGATTGCGGAAGACACGGCCATGTCAGATCGCTGAATACCTCCTGACTCGCGCACATCGTTCACTCGCAATCGCCTGGTGAGCGCTTTGCGTGAGCGGTCGTTGTCGATAAGTCCTAGTCGATAATGGAGAAGGTAATTCGAGACTACGACGGCTTGGGTCGGTAGGCGTGGTATTTCTGCGCGCTTTCCATCTCAGCCACTGGTTCTGATCCAGGCAGCTCGCACAAGAGTTGCCTCGTGTCACACTCGTCTGTCACGTATATCAAAGGAGGAGCAGGCAAATGCGCCGGCGGTATTGCGCGAGGAGGCGAGTGGCATCGCGAGTCCCACGCAGAATCCGAGTGACGTGATTCTGTACAGAGTGTCAATTCGTGGGTGTGACGCTCGCAGGGCTCCAGCCAAACTCACCTGGGACATCTTTCCCATACGCGACAAGACTGACCACTGACCCTTGATACTCCCTCTGCTCTGCGGCCTTCTCGTTTGTTGTTTTTCGCGGACGCCGTAGCAGCCATACGAGCCCCAGCGTCAAGATTGCCAACACCGCAAGACCGCCCACGACGCCTCCAGCAATGGCGCCTGTGTTCGGAGAATTCTGGCTCACAGGACCTGCTGAGATTGCCGCCGTCGGAACAGAGGAGATCGCACTTGTTGGTGAAGACGTGGTGCTCGAAATCTGCTCCAGAGACGTCGTTGCTTCCGCTGTGCTTGTGGGACTGGAGGTAATCGCGCTGGTGGATGCCACAACCACGACGGTGCTCGTCGGTGGATCCGAGGAAACGATCGCAACGGATGATGGAGTCAGTTCAGACTCGGTCCTCGTGCGCGAACGTCTGGGTTTCGTCGTTGTGTTCGCATCTCCCTTCTTCGTTTTCGGTGGTTTGGGGTCTAACAGGCTCGTGATGAAGCCCGCAATGGGGCCCAATGCATCATCGGCCATTCCGCAGACAGATCATTTGTAGCTGAGGAGAACCTGCGACAGCCGGCCTCGCGAACATCTTGAGACTCTGAGGTCGGCGCTGGCCTCCTGTCGCGCTATGCCACGTTCGATAGTGCAGTGGCTTGAGGATAATTTCGTTGACTTTAGGACTAACAACATGTCAATCACGGGAAGAGAAACATCCTGACAGAGTAAAAGGCGGCTTGATTGGTCGTGCAGCAACCTCGCCACGGCTTCAAAAGTTACAGTGACGCACCGAGCACGTCTTGCAAAAGCTACAAGTACCGACACGGTCATCTTGGATAGAGATGCATGAGCTTTTGGCTATTCCGATGGGAACGGATATTCTGTGACCGACTGATACTACGACGGGTGCGGAGCTTGCGTTGGCTGCGTCGTTGGCCTGCATGCTCCCTCGGATCCTGACGCGAAACATGTCGTGACTGCCAGGCGCGAGCAGGCGCTTGCAGACGCGGATGACGAGAGGCGTTTTGCGAAAGGAGGTCGGAGTTGAGATCGAGGATATGCGCCAATGAGATGCAGCAAAACGAGCCACAATAGCCACGATTACCACGTCGTGGTTGGCGTGTCGGTGGTAAACTCCGCGCGTGAGCCGCAACGTCTGAGCGCAGGCTGGTCGTCTTCACGTCGCTGCATGTTCAAGAATAATAACATCACGCACAGTTGAGTGAAACCCCAGTTTCTCGCTGGTGCACAATGCAGCTCTCCAACGACCACATCGCCGCAAGCGAGTGCCGGCCGAGACTGTGCAGTCAGAGCCCCTGCAAAGATGCACCTGGCACTCAGTACGAAATCGACCTGTGGTTTG
>ANSM01001069.1:0-13967 GCA_000347735.1 Cercospora canescens BHU | reverse complement strand
CCCGTCCACTACGGTGCTGGGTCTCCCCGTCAGCCCTACGCTGGTGCTGGACCTCACCCACACCAGCCTCAGCCATATGGCCACGCTGCTCCTGCCCCACAGCACGCCGGCCCACCGCAACAGCCTATGCAAGGCATGGTCCCTGGACAGCCCATTACACAGCAGATCTTCATTCCCAACGACATGGTGGGCGCCATCATCGGAAAGGGCGGTGCTAAGATCAATGAGATCCGCCAACTTTCTGGCAGTGTCATCAAGATTAATGAGCCACAGGACAACAACAATGAGCGTCTCGTCACGATCACCGGAACGCAAGAGTGCAACCAAATGGCCCTCTACATGTTGTACTCTCGGCTTGGAGAATCGAGCAAGAACTCCAACTCCATCATGCCGAGGTAGGACTTTCGCACTCGCGAGCGTGCCGTGCAGTATTGGCACAAAATTTGGCGTCGCGCAAGATCACTGTTCTCTCGAAAAGTGATCCACTTGTACGTAACTCGTATGTGCGGTCGGCAGAAGACGAATCACGGCTGTGGTGACAAGAACGAGCACGGCTGGACTTTACGCACTCGGTGCCACGACTTTACGGCTTTTCATATGAGCATGGAACGGCGTTCGGTCCTTATGCAGCGGCATTTCCGGCGGAATCGTTCAGAGAAATACCGCCAAATTGGTTATGGAATGCAAAAAGGGGACAAGGGAGAGTTGATTGTTGCCACGTGCCGCTCACACATTCCACAGGGTCGGTGCTTTCGCTTGCTGCGAACACCCGTCGGCAGGCAAACCACATAATGCAACTTTTTGGTATCGGCAACAATACTGTTTTCTATCAATCATACATTGTTCCACGCACGGCGAGTGTTTTCTTTCCATTATTACATTTTTGTTTCGCGGCGGGCGGCGTTGCAGGCATGGATTCAGTTGGCGAGTGTTTCAATGCATTGTCCTGCTTGCGACGTGCCCTGAGCTGTTCTGCATGCGGCATGCGACAGGCGGGCATTTGATTCCACATGGCCGGATGCGACAAAGACGAGACCTCAGTGCAGGCTCAACATACATCTGCATTGGTGCGACGAGCACATCTGCTTGCAGGTTTGTCCTCTGGCAAAGCTACTAACCTCGTGGTGACCCTTCATCGTCTGTATTCCGGACATCCGTTTGACGCTCTCCCACACTCGCTGCTCTGAATTATTGACTCGCAGGACCGCTCTTCGCTGGCCAGTGAACGACATAATCCGAGACAAAGAACCTCTCCCACGAGACCAGCGACGCCACTTCAGGTCTATTCTGACACATACTCAAGCCTCTATCACCCTGGATTCTATAGAAACACCAGTCTGGTTCCGCCAGTTGCCTTCTGCACCGACCACACCTCTCAATAACTTTGGTCCACCCATGTCAGTCTCCACTCATCACGTCGGCGTTCCGCCGATGGAGATACCCTCTCCTACACACAGCGACACGTCTCAATCGACTCGACAGGGCGAACAAGACTCGCCCATCGTGCCTCAAAGAACAATACGGCCAGGCAGATCACCAGTGCGACCACTTCTTCGAACATCCTTTCGCAACTTCAGTGGCGTAGCGACAGTCATTGTCGGGGAGCCGGGCAGCAAAACTCGGCCGCAGACGCAGTTCCTCGTGCACAAGGAGTTGCTCACCTCAGCAAGTCCATTTTTCGCCGCAGCACTCAACAGCACTTTCGCCGAAGGCATGGAGCAGACTGTGCGTCTCCCGGAAGAGAAGCCCGAATCCTTCGAATGGTTCATTCAGTGGCTGTATACCGGGACTTTAACGACCCAGCCATCCGCCAGCAACGACGCAGTCCTCGGCCGCAGCACCGGCTACATTCGAGACCACGGCGGCCAAATCGTCCGCCTTGGCACCACCAACGCCCTCTCACAGCACCACCCGGCTCTGTACGACATCCACCTCGACGGTGACCTCCGCAACCACGCCGGCAGCCCGAAATACTTCCTCCTCCTCGACCTCTACGCCCTCTCCGACCGCCTCCTCACCACCCCACTGAGCAACCACATCCTTAGCACCATCGCCCGCCTCTCCGAATCCACAAATTCCGTGCCCACCCCCTCCGACACCTGGATCCTCTACGACAATATCCGCGACTCCTCCCCTCTCCGCACTCTCATCCTCGACCTCTTCGCCTACAAGAAGACCGACAAACTGCTCGAAACCCACAAAGACGAATGGCACCCGCGCTTCCTCCGCGAGCTCGTCGTCAAACTCAAACGTCCCGGCCCGGAAGCTATCGAACGACATAGTCTCGTGGCCTGGAGACCCCGGAGTTGGAGTTCGTCACGCGCTTGTGAGGGGTGCAGAAGCCTGTTGAAACCTGGTATCAGTGGGGATAAGTGCTGTAGTTGTGAGAAGGCGTTTTGTGGGGAGTGTTTGAGGAGGAATGGGGGAGGCGCTGGTGAGGGAGGTCTTGGCATGGGTGGTGGGTTGCAGCATGATGGGAGTGGGTGTAAGCCTTGGATGGGAAGGGGCATGTGTGTGAGATATCATGAGCACGAGGGTGGGGAGGCTTGCGGGTGATTGAACGGTGCGGTTGGGTTGGCTGGCACGGCGCGATGGACAGGAGTAGAGTCTGTGATTTTTGGTTGCATAGCGAGGCGCGTTGTGTCTTTCTCGTATCGCTGACTTGTTAGTTCCGTTTTACTGTGCTAATCCATGGAGAGTGTGTTCTATGGTCTCAATCTATTCTTCGACAAATTCACTGACGCTGCGAATCTGTTCTGATCCTCGCATGATTCCCATTTCTTTACATTGAAGGCCTTGAACACGTGAAATATGCAACCGTGCTTCATGTCGGAAGAGCATCTGCTCCATTCCTTGTGCGACGCTTGCTACACGAAACAATATGATTTGATTGAGGCCCCGTGAAACTCGCCTTCAAATTCAAACGTCTTATCTTCGCCACCCTCGGCTTCCACTAACTAATCCGAGAAATTTCTCGAACCTTCAGCCGGCTTTTTTTCTGCCTTGCTTTCGGGTGACACAAACAACACAATTTTTTTTCTGTGGCGATGCAAGAGAGGATGAAAAAAAAAACAGGGAAATTTCTTTGTCTGCGATGCGTCCAATTGTCATACGTCTGTACGCGCTGTACTGTGACTCAGCTCATAGCTGTGCCTTGGCAAGATATGATTGGTAAGATCACTGCACTAGAGCCATATTGGTTATAGCTTCAGATGATTCATAAAGTGCACCGGTTTTAGACGCTGCGGCGATATAAAACGGTTGTGAGCATAGCATGTTTCTTCTGCATCTTTTCTCCCAACTCATAGAAGTATTTCAATTGTGTTATATTTTAGTTTACCCCTAGTTGAAACTATTTTAGTTCCTTGGAATTGCCTTTAGGGTTTTGGAGCTACTTCAACTCCTAGAACTAGTTTAGTTTCTTGAAACTATTTTAGACAATTCTGGTCGACCCATAGCAGTCGCACAGAATTTGAGTAAACACTAGAGCTGTAGCGCATAACTCAAGAGCGTAAATGGCACCACGGAATAGCCACTTCTATCCTGATGGAAGGCACAAGCGATTCACTCTAGCAGGCGGTAATGCGAAACCCGTGCCGCTCAAGAAAGTCCTCAAAGCGACTAGCATGCCCTCTATGCCGGGTTCGAAGCATGAAGCTGTCAGTGCCACAAAACAAGTTCGTCCTCTCCAGCTTCCTGCGGAAGCATTTATCGGTGGCAGTGCTGCTGCTAGAGAGGATGAAACCATTCCAGATAGCCAGGATTCTATCTGGCGCGGACTATTCACAGCTTCATCGGTGGGAGAAGGCACGCCAGATACGCAGGTGCAATCCAAAGAAGACTATGAGAGGGCTGATGAAGAAAGACGTCAGCGATTGGAAGCCGATGCTGCGAGACGTAGAGAGAGATGGCGGTCCGAGCATAAAGGCATGGGGACAGCGACTACATCGCCGGCACGATGGCAACGTCCGCTGACAGCAGAGATGATGGCAGGTGAACGTCCTGTGCGCTCAATCAAGCGGCAAAGTACTCCTGAAGAGGGTGAGATAGTCGAAGGACTCTCTTCAACTTCTGAAACCTTTGGTCGCAAAAGCCCTTTATCAAAAGGTATGATGCCACCACCGCCGGTATCAGACCGTACCAGTGCACTGGCAAACAGGCAAGATCCAGTGAAGCCAGACAAGGCCAAAACAACCGCACTATCGAGTCCCGCAAGGAAAGGCCCCAAAAAGCAGCCTTCCATAGAGACCATTTCATCTGACGATAGTGACTCTCTGATTGAACCCGATAGCGGTGTGCCAGCTTTCTCACCGAACTCTGCCAGACGGCCTTACCGGCCAAAGAATGTGAAGCAAGTGTCAGAGGACCGTGCTGTACAGCCACATGCTTTGCAATTTCCGCACATTACATCCGATGTGGTTCCATTGCCTGGAGTTGAGACAGAGACGCAACGAAATCAAGCAAGAGTTGATAAGATCAACGCAATGCAGGAAGAGGCAGATCCCGATTTTGATGCCGATGATGCTGTGGATGACGAGCCGTACTTGGAAGGCGTTGCTGGTCCTTCGCATCGAACCCGAGCGAGATCAAAACATGATAACGACCTCGATTTGACAATTTTCGAGAGCGATATTGATCCGGGTGCAAGCGTTCCTAGCGCTACCAAGCGTAGAGCTAAAGCACCTTCACCTGATGCACCATCCGCGAAGAAAAAGAAACGAAGTGAAGGATTGCGGCCAGGTGACTCGGGTTGGAGGTTTGAGCGGCTCAGTCCCAGGGGAAAGCAACAGCGGCAAAATCTCATTGATGAAATGCAGAGCGAATGGAATGCTTCTGTCGAAACCGTCGTCGCAGCCGACATCCGTCCACGTTGGGTAGATGGTGCTGCTGTAGGCACTGCAAAGATGCCGCATGACTGGTCAACGGAATTACTCGAAGTGCTACGTAACTTTTCGTGGCAGACTTCTGGTAGGCCGGAGTTCGCAAGCCAAGTCCTCCGCGATGCCGTCAAACAACAGGTCGCTCAACACGGGGGTGCGTGGGCCTTGTATAAGACGGACGTCAAAGTTGCGCTGAACATATTGCAAAAGGGACAGGTGGGTGGACCCGCGGCATCTCCCTCTCCAGATCTCAATACTAGGACAAGTCAAATGTCGCTACGTCCAGCAGGTCTCGACACGACGAATAGACCGACCGATAAGTCAAGTGCTATTGTGCGTTCTGATCAAGCTCAAGCAAACAGTCGCGGAAGCTCAGTCGCCGAAGTGATTTCATCTCCTCGACTTCAACAGGCTGACGTCGAAATGGCTCTCGATTCCGAGCCGAATACCAGCCTTGCAGAGGTGTTACAGCGGGAGCAGCGCTCGAACCGGACGTCGTCCGCCGTTCCCGAACAAGAGCAGATCGCCGATGCACCAGCATTACCGATCGGAAAGAGCAACCATGAGATGCAGATGAAATTGGCCATGTTGGAGTATGAGGAGGCCAGAGCTCGAAAAAAGCTGGTACAAGCAGACCTGGATCAAATCTTAGCCCGGAGGAAGCTGTTGAACTTGGGCATAGACCCAGAAGAAGAAGATGTCTGATCTTCGCATGTGCCCGAATGCGGATTTATGCCACAATTCGTGGTTTACGATTTAACGCACTGGGCGTTTGGCTGGTTGATTTTGCGTATCACGGCCATGGTATGTTTAAGTATTCCGGTAGCATGTCTGAAGGCATTGCGAACTCTTCTCGGTATAGACGCGAATGTAGCCTGTCTTCCCTTCTGCTTCATCTTGCTTTTGCGCCACACTGCGAGCCGATAGTAGAGCTCGATTGTCCAGTGATCATCCTGTGCGATCCTTGCGAATGAACGTGCAGCGGGCGACGGTGATTAGCATCCAATACAAAGGTCATGGAATCCTTCGACCAGTTCTTCCAGCTCTAATGCTCCAAACGGCTTGCCCTTCCTCATTCGTACGAGTTCTGCAAACGCGAGTTCCAATTCCTTGACGGGACTGAGCTGTGCAGTGCTTGGCAAAACTGTTTCGTCCCCGATTTTCATCGTACCCGATTTCAAGTCGAACAGAGCTACGAGCCATCTCTTCTGCACCATGTGGCCGAAAGGGATCTGGACCCAGCCGCGAAGTTCCAGGTGGCGGATGTGTTGCACATGAGTTCTGCCAACGCCATGGATCCAGCGGTGAAATGCATCGTAAAGACCTTCGGCAGAGATTTGAGCCATGAAAGTGTTACTGGAGTAGAATGTGGGAAGTGTTTCCACCCGAAGTTGCCTGTTCACGCGACATATTGTTGGAGGATAAGCGGAGACACCTTCTTTGTAATTATGCCATGACTTGTGGAGCGTCGAGAGTTCGACAGGCGCGATGAGAATGTGCGAGAGGATCTCATCGCGAAGCTCTCTTGGGAGACCAAGCAAAGTCGCTCGCGGATGCAACGCCATGAGGCCTCATTGCATGAAAGTGGACGAGGACGACGATAGATGAGAGCTTTGGATGCCTCAGGCTGTCTACGACACGTGATCGTGAATGCGGGCACAGAATTTCAACTTCCATTTCGACGATCACGCCCGATACAAACATCTCCTATTCACCACATCTGCAAAATGGGCGTCGCCTTCGACTACTACCCGGATCGTCCGGAGAACATTGACGCGATCCTGAACGGCCTCGACCGCTACAACCCAGAGACCACGGGCGTTTTCCAGGACTACGTTGCTTCACAATGCGAAAATCAGCTCTACGATAGCTACGCGAATCTGGCACTTTTGAAATTGTGAGTGCACACTTTTTTCCGTGTTGATGGAGGAGAAGGCTACAAGATGAATAAACATTCCACGTTTCCTATTACCTGAGCCCAAAACGCCTTGAAGCGCATGTATATTAGCTCTAACTGAATACCTCTCCATCCTTCTGATGATACTCGAGCGGAACAGCGAAAACTGGCCAGAGGCATCCACTGACATGTTCTGTCCTCGAATCTAGGTACCAATTCAACCCGCATCTTGCCCGCGACGAAACCATCACCAATATTCTCGTCAAGGCTCTTACTGTTTTCCCTTCGCCAGATTACAGCCTCTGTCTCTCTCTTCTCCCACCTCACGTCCTGCAAAAGACAGCAACATCAGGGACTCCTGCCTCAGGATCCCTTGCCGAAATTGTTCAGCACCTCGGCGTTCTCCACAGCCAACTAAACAATGCACAATACTCGCAATTTTGGGAAACACTATCCGACGATGACACATATGCGGACTTGACCGCCGATGTCGCCGGGTTTGAAGACACAATGCGCGTTAGGATCGCCGTCGTCGTCTCGCAATGCATGCAAGAAGTTGGGCGTGAAGTACTGGAGTCATGGCTGAACATTTCTGGCGCAAAGTTCGAAGGTTTCATCAAGGAAGTCTGTGGGTGGGCTATTGAGGGCAACACTGTCAAGGTGCCTTTGAACAAGGAGAATGAGGCCAGAAGTGTGGTGCAAAGAGAGACTGTCAAGTTTGATCAATTCTCAAGGATGATCAAGAGGGCATATGAACAGCCAGCATAGATGAGAGTGGAGAATGGGTCTGATATCCCTACTATGACATGGGCAGCGTGGCGTTCAGGTTGGGATGGGACTAAAAGCGGACCACGATGAGGTCTTGCATGATTTGATGGCATGAAGATGATGGCGAAGGGGGCTAGAATAGGACACGGCAAAACGAGCCATCGGAGGTCGGTGTCCCGTCTTCTCGTATTGCCGTCCAAGGCCCCTAGGCATATGGCAATCAAGAGAACGTTATACGCGGCTCGACTGCATCCAGGACGGTTTCGGAGACATACTTGGTAACTCTTGCATGGTTGACCGGCGTTGTCCGCCTGCTCAGTTCTCCGTGCACCATACCTTCCATCATCACAATCTTTGCAGCATTGCGAAGCGACTTTCAGCAAACACATGTACTGCTTGGCTCCCACCCGCGCACGCGGCGTTCTCAGGAGCCACAGTTAGGTGTTCGAACGGCACGAGCTGCAAACCGCTTCGCTTCTGATGGAGCGGCGCGAGTCACCGACAGGCGTTTGGGAGCCACAGGCATTCAGTATGTAGAAGCAAAGCAACATGCCCTTTCACGCACGTTGCGCCGTCTTCGTCGGAAATGGCGGACATGAAACATCTGGTTGAGGCCAAAGACCTTGCCTTACAGGCGTCCCTCATCTTCGAATACAGAATTCTCGTACTCCATTCTCTTGATTCTTTTGGCTGTTTGCTCCTTTAAGCCTTCTTGACCTCCAATTCCTCCCATTGCACCCCTACCCATTCCTCGACATAGCCCACTTCCCCTTCCTTCTTTCCTCGTGCCTGGCAGTCTTGCGCGCACACTCCCAATAGGATTGTTCCCCAATCCATGCCCTCCAAACCCAGCTCCTCCGCTTCCAGCTCTGTGATTGCATGCGGCGTCAACTGCAACTCAAAAACTCTCTCCGCACCGCAATTCGTACACCTTGGCATCTTGCTCCCACTCGCGCCTCCAGTAAGTTTGACTTTCGCATGCTTTCCCTGGGAAGGATTAGGATCCAGCAACTTTCCCACAGAATCTTTCTTGCTATATAGCAATGGCTGCCCATCGAATTCATAGCGCAGGACTTGTTCCGGGTTCTGCGATAAGCGATCCGCAAATTTCTGGAACGTCTTGTCCATGCTAGATTCGAAAGCATCTTTCATATCTTTCTCGCCGCCTCCACTGCTGCCTTCGCCATTGTCGACGCGAACGTTCTGTGGAATATCGTTGGAAGGAGTGGCATCGATGTACTCCTTGTCGGCGTCGATGTAGTAGGTGGGATATGGCTCTGGGAATGCGGAAGCTTCGGGCCAGGGTTCAGAAGGCCTGGTGGGTTGTGTCGCTTCGGATTCTGTCGGAGAGGCTAGGCGGGCCTTTTCTGCGAAGGTTTGGGGAAGGCTTTCTGTAGGCGTAGGTTCTTCGGGCTTCTGCGGTGGTTTGGCGGCCAGCGAGGAGGCTGGAGCGAAGGGATTGACGTTTGCGGAGCTGCTGCTCCCTGGTGCCGCAAAGGGATTGGCTTGTGCACTCGATGTGGACTTGACACCAAACAGTGTGTCGCCCAGATTGAGGGAAGGTTGTGCTGTAGGCGCTGGCTTCTCTTCCTTGGTAGCGCCGGAGGTAGAACGTGCTGCCTTTATAGTGCTTTGTCTAGTCGCCCTAAAACCTCTGACAGAGCCATCCTTTCTCCTACATGCCTTTCTTCTGCAAGCCCAAACATATAACCTTCGCTCGTGGCCAGGGAATCGATCGGGCAGATCACCGTTGAGCTGGAGGAGTAGGTTCATGAGACCATTGCAGACTTTGCACTTTGCCAGAGCACCATCCGGGACCGTCTTCCCATCGAGCCATATCTATTTCCAACTCTTAGCCAATCACTCTGGTGTGTCTCATTCTGGTCGCCGTACCGGATGTCCACCAAGCTGTGAAAAATCGTCGCCTGTGGGCTCTTTCGAAGCGTAGCCGAGGAGCACATTAGTCTCAACATCGTCGCCACCAGAAGAATCACTGTCGTAGTCGGCCATCGTTGCGATATGCGTATGTGAACTAGCACAAGATTTTGTGCAGGTTTCTGATGACGTGAATTGACATCGACCTCCTCGTCTCGAGGCTGGCGATGCTTGGCAGTCATGTCCGACTTCACGCCTCTCAAGCGTTCACCTGTTGGTCACTCTGATGTCTATTTCTCGAACGGCTTGAGGATTCGCATCGTGGAAGTCAATTTGGCTTACGCGTTTGATTTTCTGCTCTGTATGGAAGGATCTCCTGTGGTACGACCAGAGGAAGCAACTGTTGATTTTCGAAATGCGAGCCCCCAACTCTCTTCTATCTTCTTCCGACTTCCTCCAGCAATACGGACCACGATCTACAGTTACGTCTTCGGCAGCGGTACAATACATGTGAACTCTCGCAAATGCACGTCCATAGATAAATGGATGCCCTGTTACAGTGGTCCCAAACACTACCAATTTGGTTTTGATCGTCTAGGCGGTTCGAAACAGAAGACAGTGCAATGTTACCGGAAGAGCTCATATGCCATTTGCACGCATGACGATTGGAGCCGCATTTATTCGCTCAGTAAAAATTGCGACTTTGCTTTGCGAGAAGCCAGGGAAGTCTCGCAATCGGGTAGATTTCCGCAAGGTTACAAAGAGAGACACATCGGGTGCTTGCAATCCATCTACGACTTCGAGCCTGACGAGTATACTTTCACATGCGAACATGTGAGTTACATTCGCACACGACTGGACGACGAGCACGGACTCGATAACTGCACACAGTGTCGGCACAATTTGGCGAGACACTTGCGGCACGACGACCTTTTAAAAGGGGGAGGTGCTGCCAAGCTGCATCAAGACACCACGCTCCATCTCAAATTGCTGCAGATATTGAAGCTCTCAAAGTACCCTATCATTAATACACGTTCGACTTTGATTCTTGTCACGCAGCAGAACAATTCGCGGGCCGCTTGCTCACCCGGCGTCAAGCTGAAACGGTCTGCTCGGTTCACATCCATTACATAGAGGGCTTTAGTAACCTGTTGGTGCTTCGAAGTAGCTTTCATCGCCTAAAGTGGCTCAAAATTTCTGATTATCGTCCGTCGTTCTTCAACGATGCGCGACCAGACGACGCGGCAGCGTATTTCGATGGCAACGCTTTGGAGAAGGTTGAACTCGTCCGGAAAACTTGCAGCCAGCATTCATCCGCATACGGAATCCAAGAAGCAAACGATTTCACTGAGCAAATGCTTCTTTGCAAGTCCATCAACTCAGCCCAAGCCTTGGTCTCCAGGTGGGGAAATGTTACGGAAGCATTCGGCGTGCGGCTTGGATGGCTGCTTGGGAATAACGTATCTGATTCGACCCCTGCTCTCAAAGTCCCAATTCTCCGCCGCGCTCGAGATCTCGTCACTGGCATTCGATCCGAGCACGAGCGGGAGATTGAAAGTCTCAAAGCTGAACTGGCAGATGCCAGGCGGGAGATATACGATCTGAGACGTGCTCTTAATGGACAAATACTGGGAAATCTGGTGGCTGCAGAAATGCCGCGCCAATCTCCGATCTCCAATATCCCAGCAGAGCTTCTTGATAGGACTTTCTCCTTTCTGGACACCCGCGCAGACGTAGCGAATTGCCGCTTGGTGTCTCGTGGCTTTCGAGAATACAGCTCGCTTTATCTTATCACGCAAGTTGTATATGCAGCACGGATTGAGACCATAGCCCGATTGTTTGATGTGTTGGAACATCCCTATTTTAGCCAGCATGTGACTAGCCTTCTGTACGATGCTAGTCTTTACGAGCGCGACATCGTGGCCCACCCTTCGATCTACCAAAGTTTGGCGCGCACTTCAGACAAAACCTTCTCGGAGCGTGATCAGTAGGACTTGGAAGAAGCATATCTCGACTTGTGGCACCGCCTGAAAGAAAACACGCCGAAGATGCTTCGGCATATTATATCCGAACCTTCAATGGTGTCTATACTTGGTGAAAGAGATCTGCGAGCATTCTACGATCAAGGGTTTTATCGATACACCATGGCATTCGAAGCCCAATGCTACATTCATGGCAGTGGCCTTCCGAAGGAAGCCTTCGAACTGATCTTCTGGAAACTACCAAAACTGCGCCACATTGACCTGGGTGACTGGCGCAACCTGGCTCGTGCGGACGAAACGGTTGACCACTTGCGATGTCGTCTCTTCGGCAACGTGCTGGCGCCTACTGTTCGTGGCATTGACAAGGAATGGGAGTCAAACTTCTCGGACTTCCTCTTCCTCCTCGAAATGTGCTGCTACAGCTCTCACGGAGACCTTCGATCCATTTCAGTCGGCGGGCGCCCATATTGTGAATACTCGAAGATGTACTGCAACCATGAACGCGACTATCAGTGCAGACCGACCGTTGGCCTCGACACAAATGTCAATCTTTCACTCAGTGGCAGTGCGCCCTATGAAAAGCTTGCAAAGCTCAAGTCATTGCGATTGCCCTTGCATACCATGCAAGGCCGGGCAACAGAGCACGACTTCGCTAAAGTTATCAAATACAGTCGGCGCGATACGTTCATCAGACCACTCTTCCAGGCATGCCCAGCCAACTTGACATATCTTGCATTCACGGCCGGAGACGGCGGTCTTCTTGCAACAACATCTGTTCAAGACACGACTTCTTTGTTCCCCAGGCAGGAAGTTCTTGACTGTGCCGCACTCCAGGCAAGTGCTGTATTCCTTGCGAACGTGCTTTCCAGCGTGCAATTTACCGCACTGGAATACTTGGAGCTTCGTGGGTGGTCTTTCACAGTGCAGGGTATCGAAGCCTTCTTGGTCGCAGTTCGCAGCACGTTCAAGGCACTAAGGCTGCTGGACAATCTTGTCCTCGACGACTCACAAAGTCTAGCAGACTGGGGTGGTGAAAATCTGCTCCTAGATGGCGTGCAAATTGCCAATTTCGAGCACAATCGTGAGGTTCGCCCACACTCCATTGACATAGAACAGACGTGGCTCGCTGGCCGACGCAACCTCTTGATACCTCGTCAGCTGGCCGAGAACAGGAGGAACGCTATTGTCGAGAAGACAGTGCTCGGCGATTCTGAGATTGAGGATTGGGAGCTCCATATGTTCGGCTCTGACTATCTGTCGACATTTGACTCAGCCTAAATGGCGTGATTTTGTTTCCTTCCCGCGGCCGAGAAGACTCAACACAAAAGCCCTGAGATCAGTGATATTGTGCAACACTTCTGGAGTCGCAAACCTTCAGGTCCCGCCTTCTTTTGGAGCAATCGCATCACCAACCGTTTTCATGGGCACTTCAAAGCATTTAATCGCGACGCGATGAGGTGGATACGCGCGCAGCTGAACCAAAAGGGCCGTCTGATCATGATTTTAAAAAACAATTTACCTGCAAGAGACTTCGTCAATGTCTCGCCACGCACCGTCGTGGTTACCACTTCGTCAATGACCGTGGAATGGGCCTGCATTGCCCCTCGCCACCCCATGTGAAGTGCTTTTGCCACCGTGACCTGCAAACCAAGCTTTGCAGAGCTGATGGCCGAGAGCATGCCAGTCATACAGCGGCAATCAGAGAAGAATGAAGCCTAAGCAAACATGGAAGATTGCATAAATTAAGAACACTGAAGCGCCCAGATTGTAAACAGATTAACAGATCGTCTTCTCAACATCGTTTGCAATTTAAGAGAAGGCGTCTACGTGTACTCATCTTGACAAGCGTCGACTATGCTGATGCTCGACTTGATCACTACAGCCCACAAGATCTCGTTGCGACTCTCTCCGAAGAGGCTTATTGGTTACCTGCAGCAAGAAGTGACATGTTACGCACCCATGCCAGCACGATTCACCAGTCTGGCTTCAAGATTCACTCACAGCTCCATCACCTGACTCTAACGAAGCGAGCTCCGATACGCAGTGGCTCTGGTGTTTTGATCATGTAGAAGCAAGTCGAACGACATATCAGCCGCAGGCCTATATTCTCTCATCGCGTCGGTATATTGCTTGCTTCTTCTTCCATGGTACGTGTTGGAGGAGGGTGAACACGGAGTAGCAAACATCCAAGCTTTGTCATTCACTTCCCCCTTTGCTTCGTCTGTGGGTCACTGTGGGCCAGTGAACAGCTGCACTCCAGCAATCGCACAAACTTCTTTTATTCCAAGATCCGATCATCCACTTTTACTTCTGCTATACACATACACTCTCGAAGTATCTCGGCCGCAACCTTTGGCGCGTACCACTACGCTCCACATACATCTTTGCGACCTCCTTCTCCTTGCTTTCGAAATTATGGCTCCAAAGAAGAGAACCCTTTCAGAAGCTTCTGGGGAAGTTGACGATATGACTGTCAACAACTCGAGTACGGCGGTACCACAGCCGTTTACTCCATCGGCGCCACCGAATGCACCGGCAGCGCCTTGGTCGGCTCCCGCCCTGCCG
>ANSM01001056.1:0-54216 GCA_000347735.1 Cercospora canescens BHU | reverse complement strand
CTGAGGCTTTAACAGCTACGCCCCCTGAGCCGTATGCCCCTGGCTCTTACAGCAACTTATGACACAGCCGGTAAATTCATCATTTATCAGCAAGCTTTCAAACAAACCCAAGCGGACATTGCCAACAAGATACCGCTGAATGAGATGGGTATGCAAGGCTTTCTCTCCGCCAGCAAAGACAAGTCTAAGGAGTGCAAAGTCGCTCTCATCAACGACGTGCAGAACAAAGGATTTTGGGAGATTGTCAGGCAAAGCTACAATGATCGCAAGCAGCCCTTCGAGCAATTGTCACCTTTGAGCGTGGCACTCCGCAATTCGACCGCTTCATCGGCAGTCCCAACTTGGCCAGCAGCTTTTTTTCCTTTGCGAACCACCATGACGCTCTCAGAGATAAAATACCTCAGAGGATCCTCGTTGCACCGAAGCAGACCCGAGACAGCCATGTCAAATTGGACGTCGCAGTCATCTTTGACAAGGTAGCTTAGATGTTTAACCTGCTGCATAGAGCGCACTGTAGCGGCAGTGGCATTTCAAGAACCGTTCAAGCTCGGATTCAAACTCAAGCGGAGGTTTTTCGTACGGGTTGCGACGTGGATGCTTTAATGTATGCAAATTCACTTGTACCAGCTGCTTCTATCATAAGACTTTCTATTCCAGACAGATCCTTGGAAATCTGCAAAAGCTGCCTCCCGCGGCGGCGGAGATGACCTGCTTGCAAAACTTCGCGGTCGCCTTGCAATATGCACAGCTACGCCAGCGCGTTGGCGATCGAAGAGGACTCCGCTGCTGACATTAGCAGATTTAGTTTAGGCCATGGATTACATGACTTACCGGCTATGTTCGCCTTGATGCTGTCTTCGAAGCTTATCCATCCGGAAGAGCCCAGTCTCTGCAATAACTCAACTGACCTCGACCTGTCGTACACAGATTGATCCCGAGCATCATCGAACCTTTCAACTGACTTCCACTTCTCGCCAACCGTTCCGAACACTTTGAGCATATCATTCAAATTGAACTCGCCAGCCATGCCGAATATTCTCTCGTTCGCGACGTCATCGAAAACTGCCGCGGCGAGGTGTAACTTTCCCATGTCGCGGCAATCAACGTATTTCGTGGCTCCCATCAGCTTGATGTAATTTAGGGCCTGGTCGTTACCAATGAATGCTCCTTTGACAACAGCACTTGACGAGGCAGGCTGTGTTGGCGAGAGACTGGAGCCGCAGACAAAATCTGGCAGGACCGTGGTCAATGTGAAGTTTGGCTTCTCTTTCTCCATAATTTCGAAACATGCTTTCTCAGCCAGCGTTTTGCTTGCGCAGTAAGTTGCGAAGGGATGCCGCTGTGAGGCATCGAGGTTGTATGTCTGTCGGATCGCTTCCTCGTTCCATGTAGGCTGGGTCACAGTCAAAGGGAACACATCGCTAGTCATCCTTACAGCTCCGTGAGATGATGTGTACACAACTCGGCGGACGCTGGGAGTCCTCACCGCACTTTTGAGAATCTCCCGAGTCGCGTTAATGACAGGAGTCACCACTTTCTCACGATCATGGTCTAGAGACCTGCCAAAACACATCAGCCACCAGTTCCGGGATTCACATGCACAATTTATCGAGCTCACATGACCGAGGCGGTGTGCATAATAGCGTCACATCCCTGCATGGCGTGGTCGAAAGCACCAGGCTCCTGCATATCTTTGACTTCGACGAGTTCAAAACTCCCTTGGACATATTTCTCGATGAAGAGCTCGGAGATCCAGCTGTGCTTCTCTACCGATCGTGTTGTTCCACGCACGCAGTAGCCGTGCTGTAGAGCTTGATCGGCGCAATGCGACGCAATGAAGCCGTTGACGCCGGTAATGAGGATCTTGGAGCCTTTGGGAAGTATCTTGAAAGAGTCAGACATGTTTGCGGCAGTAGCACAATGATCTGCTAGTTGTTCATGAGTATTTATCGAAGACTCCGAGCGGCAACGGCAGTATATGAAATCCCTTTCTGAATTTGTTCAAGACGCTAGGCGCTGAAGTATGGTAGGGATGACAAGACGAGACTTCAAGCAGTGCGGCCGCGCTCAAGGGAGACTTTTCCGCCGCTCGTGGCCCACGCACAATCGCTTTATCCCCACGTCCGCTGAGCCGCTTGATGCGGGCTTTTTGTTTTGACAATGACATTCAATTCCGTGGACACCCTAACACCATGACTGGGAATCTCATTGATGAGGCTCTACGGTAACATTAAGCATAGGCTGCTGCTTGGCACTGCTTTCGGAGGATCTTGCTCCTAGAATGTCTGCAGATTCCATTGTCGCTATTCATCGATGACCTGTGGTGGTTGCAGAAGTCGTGGCATTGTGATAACGCGAGCGATGCAACATCTGTTAGCACCGGATCTAGAGCAAAAGTGTGAGTGGCAGATTGCTCTACACAACGATTCTAATCCTAGTGATTGGGCTGTTGGTGCGACCGCTGCTTACGGCAATCTCTCGACCTAAACGCCTCGCGCAGTCCTCTCCTTTCCTCGGAGTGAAATCCGGCCTTAAAAGTTGCCAAGCTGCCTCCGGCTTATGATCGCGCATCGCAAAGAGCATTAGTTTCTTCGATTAAATCTTAAGCCTTGGCAAGGGTTCTGAACCGGTCATCCTCCGATTCGTGCAGGGTGTCACCATCGAACAACTTCTCCGCTAGAGAGCGAGCAGTGGCTTCCAAACCAGCGAGGTTGGAATGTAGGCGTTCGAATGCCTTCGCCAGCCCTTGAACAAATTCGAGATACTGCAGAGTCTTGTCCCATCTGTAATGTACCTGTCTCTCTACTGGGATAGGTGTTGTATGCCTAACAAATGAGGGACTTTCTTTGTACTTCTATGAGGAACTGTCCAGAGTTGAAATCTCGTATCTGCTTCCGAAAGTGTTGTAACTCAGAGGCATTCACTGAAAGCTGCAAACACCAGCGAAGAATTAATGGGACAGTGGAAGCAAAAGGCATTGCCCAGATCGTTGTGTGAGTCGAGCGAGGTGTGCATGAGCAGGAGCTCAACTTGAGTGAGTACAAGAAACCTGACCTGACTCTCCAATGTTCCGTGAATCCTATTGATCGGACCTCGTCTCTGCCATATCAGTCTGACTCCCCGAATCTGCACTACGCTACGACGCTTCTGGACCTCTCCTTCTGGCCGCTTCGTTCAGTCAAAGTCTGAGTTTTCTTGAATTTCCAGGCTGGAATTCTGCGTTCGTACAACTCATCCAGCTCCCAATACGTGCGTCCTTGGGTCTGCACAACGTATTAGCACGATTGAAGAACAGAACTGGAGTAATGACGCCTCACCTCTGGGTAGTACATCCACAACAACAGTGTGGTGGGGACCAAAAGACCGGCCCAGACATAAATCGCCTTCACACCAAGATTGGCGTAGTCCGGACTGATCATGTACGAGATTGTCCATTGGAACACGACGCTGTGTTCACATATCAGCCAAGAAGGTGACGACCAACAAGCATTGTTGGGAACTTACAAGCCAGCACCATAGCAGCCCAAGTTGAACGAAGTAGTCTGCGCTCGCAGTCGAGGAGTAGAAGTCTCTCCAGATGCGACAAAGCCGATCGGTCCTGCCGAAGCCCCATAGCATAGAACCCAGATCAGCAAGCATGCTAGACCGGCCTTCTTCGCACCTCCTGAAGGGAAGAAACCTGTTGTAGCCAGTCCGATGTTAAACAGGCACATCAAGAAACAGCCACCGACGAGAAGAGGGCGACGACCGATGTACTCGCACGCAATCAGCGAACAAAAGATGGATACGATGAGGAGGACGAAGGTGATGATGGTGACCATGAATGGATCTTCCATGCCGGCGACCTTGAAAAAGTACTAGTGATGCACTGTTAGTCTTTGGTACTTCTGGCTGGTTGTACTCATCAGATGACTTACGGTAGAGTAGCTGAAGACAATTGGCGCACCTGCTGACCACTGACTGCAGATGCCAACTGCTCCAGCAAGTGTTCGACGCCAGTTTGTGCCTTGGAAGATTTCAAGAAAAGAAGCATTCTTGAAAGCATTGCTGAACTCTTTCTCGGCCTCGATGCCGTGCTCGATGACACGGTATTCGTGTTCGACATCGTATCCCGGAGCGTTGCCATAAAGCTGAAGCATGGACCGCTTTGCGAGCTCCGTGTTGCCTTTGCGTGCGTAGTAGATGTGAGACTCGGGAACCCACCAGATCATTAGGATCAAAATCTATCGTTACCACATTAGTCCCATGTTCTCACGCGACTGTTTGAGCCACATACACCGGTGAAGATGAATTCAGTAGCGACCAAAGGCCTCCATTCGTTTGGTCGGTGGACTTGAACCAGCTGCGAAGCCACGGCACAAATAAGTTGGCCAAAAGCAAGCATAAGCTGGTACGCTCCAATCATAAAGCCGCGGATTTGAAAAGGAGCCAATTCGGAGATATAGGTGATCAAGATGGATTGGGCGAGACCGACACCAAGACGAACAAGGACGGCGGCACCCAGCCAGTGTTTCCAATTGGATGAGGCAATCTCCGCGACAGAGCCAGCGAGGAGTATTGCGATGGCACCCATCATTGCTTTTCTGTGGCGAGTCAGCTTCAAACCGCAAAGAGAAACTTAACGGATGCGACAAGGCATACTTGCGGCCCAATCTGTCGGCGAAATATCCTCCAGCAAACATTCCTGCCATCTTTGACATTTCTGCGAAACCTTGCCAGAAAGAGACGGTGCGGCCGCTGACTGCTGGTTGGCCATCGATGACCGTGTCTGCCATTTGGTTCACAAAAGCGGGCAGCGGAATGATGTTACCGGGCACTTGTTGCTGGAACTACGCGGTATGTCAGAAAATGGTATAGCTTCTGGGAGTGATGGAGCTGATCGGACATACACCATCGTTGAGCGCTGCCCAGTTCAAAATCATACAGAACAACATAGCCTTCCAAAAGACCTTGGCTGCCTGCCATCTGCCAAGTGCTGCGAAGTGTAAGGATATCATCGACTCGCAGTTGCAAAGTGATGCTCACCCGCGAACTTAGTCTCCAGAGGCTCATGAGAGCTTGTGTCACCCGAGACCTCGATCTGGTATTGTTCATTCTTGAGATCGCCCATGGCTAAGGAGTCGTGTTGCCACGTGGGAGTCGCGAGGTTGATTGTGGGGAAACGATGGAGAAACGTGGAGAAGCTCGGTCGGCCCCAGGTACTTATCCCATGATCTAGGAGATCCAGAGCCATGTCCATCTCCTCCTGTGGAAGCCCAAACTGTGGCGCTTTCATCGGTCGACCCAGCTCCGAAAGTTTGACAAGCCAAGAGCAGGCTTTACGAACGCCACGCTCGGAGTGCAACACTCCGACACGATCAAAGTCTAGTTCAAGTGTCCAACTCAAGTGCCCACTTCCATCATCGTAAAGTCTTGCGCAGGGGTGGAGGTTTGCATTTCGATCGATAAGATTGATAGTCACAGACCCGGACACTAAAGAGTGGCCACCGTTTGGGCATTCTCTGCCCGCCTGCTGGGCGTGAAGAATGAAGGGAAAAGCACTTCCGCACTCTGACTCAATGCTAAATTTCTGATCAACAATTTCGACGGCGCGCCAGATAGTCTGCGACCCGTTGACAACAACGTACTCCTCAGATCCATCAAAGTTAGCTTTGAACCCATTGTGTGAGTAGGCGTCGAGTTAAAATACAGAACGAATTGCCATCTCGAAGCACAGTACTGTGTCTGTCTGGAAGATTAAAGGATAGCGGAAGAGAAGAGCTAGAGCCCGTAGGGCTCATCGCATTGCCATCCTTGTTTAATGAACAGAATCTGAAATGCATTAGTTAGCGTGGCGCAATCCAGATCATTCCACATGGGTGACTACTGACGCTCTGCATGCAGAAGAGAAAGTTAATGAGTCCGATGGCAAGGAGCTTCAAAAGTGGATCGTTGGAAGAGAGCTTCGACTCGGTTTGGCTTGGACAGCTGGGGCAGGCAGAACACAGCTGTGACAAGAAAGATGATCTCAATGATCCAATTCCAAAATGAAACCACCACGCTAGTCGGCGTTCGTATGCCAGCCTTCGATGGGGCGTGGGATCCCCAGATTCTCATGAGTGGTCCTGTTCGAAGACTTGCGTTACATGTCCAGAACTCCCATGATGACTTTTGTGATGTCTCCGACAAATTTGCTTACGCAGATTGGAGAACGCGTGCCGAGACAATCTTTGAGGAAGCACATCCGCTAGCCACTTCCTTCAAAGACGACTTGTCCTGACTGTGTTCAATGCAAGCATACGCCATACCATCTCGAGCCGCTGCTCATCCCTTTCCTGCGCAGCACAGTCCCTCCGAAGCAACAGACAGGCGGGAACCGCGGCAGTGGGACTAGTACGGGGAAAGCGCTCTGGACTATAACCAGGTCATGGTCCAGATATCGGCCGAGGAGGAAAAAGAAGGATACAATTATCAAGCCGCGGGGGGTTCGCAGACGACAGCGAAGTGGACAATTGCCTGCAGAACGGAACGCTCGAAATACGCCAAAGAGAGTAAATCGGGCCCATGAACGCAATGCGAGACGTTGTGCGATCTGTGATTAGTACCTGTAAATGTGAAGTCGCTCAATAACTCGACCGCAGAAAGCGCTGGGGACGGTAATCACCTACACTTCCTTTCACACTGCACTCCCGATGACGTTCATACCAAACGCTGGAGTGATGTCGTGTGGCCGGATCTCGAGTGACTTGACATCGCCAGAGACAGACCTGATTCTGTGTTCTCTTCTCTTCCGGGCGTTCCGGCACTTCCACGTCGAGAATCATAGAATGATCACGGGCCATTGACGGCTGACGTCTGGGCATCCGATGCCATAACCATATGACCACCTGCATATGGCCGGAAGCGTCCGCAAGACGCATTGTTGTGCAAGTTGACGGCAGCCAGGGAACGCGTTAGTTAGTGTAATGACTGCATGGTAGGGCTGGCGCCAGCACGTGATCGGGGCACGGCGTTCCGAAAGTAAACCTCTCCCTGCGCTCATAGTCCGCCCGAGGCCGTGCAGTGTGCAAGCATTCCAATGCGGACCAGACACTCCCGAGATGCCAGCCCACCGCGGCGTGCGAAAGGGCCTGGCTGACAAGGCGTGCAATGAATGTCAACGGAGGAAGACGAAATGCATATCCACCGCAGACAGCCCTCGGTGCGCCTTTTGCACACGAGCAGGAAAAGAATGTATCTTCGAGGAGCCACAGCCACGCACGCCTCTTACACGGCAGAACCTCGAGCAAGCTGAAGCACGATGTCGGGAGTTGGAGCAGCTGTTGCATCAGCGTGAGAGAGAGATTATGGCTGACACGGCGACCGAGAGTGACAATGCGCAGCCAACAGCTCAACTACCGCCACGTGCGCGTCACACACGAGACCGAATTGCAGACTACGAGTGGAATGAAACGTCTGACCCCGATCAGAGTAATCAATCATCTGATAGTGATCATGCAAGAGACGGCATGGCGGCGCTGACGAGTAAAAATTCTGGTTCTGGCTATCTCGGAAAGAGCTCTGGCTACGAACTCCTTCAATCCGTCTCGTCATTTCTCCCTCCATCGACTTCTGCCGGGCGTCGAAATACCAGAACTCTGCCCGAAACTCCCATTTCAAATGCAGGGCCTGTGCCCGAGCTGCCCACCACCCCCTCCAGCACTCTGTCTGCGTCTTTCATCCAAGAGCAGCTCATTGCAGCCTACTTCGCCAAGTACAACACTTGCTATCCCATTCTACACGAACGGACGTTTCGAGAACAATGTGTTGGCAGAAAATCCATCCCTCGAAGCTCATCGTGGCACATCACCTACTACGCCGTGCTGGCCATGGGTGAGTGGGTGTGCGGAAGCGGCGCGGAAGACCAGCCTTCGCTGTACTTTGAAGCCGCACGATCTTTGTTAAAGCCCGAAGTGCTGGAGTCTGGCTCGCTCAACAATGTGCAAGCATTCCTGATACTGGGCAACTACCTGCAGAAGACCGATCGTCCCAACACGGGTTACAACTATCTCGGAATAGCCTTGAGGCTGGCCATGGGACTTGGTCTCCACCACGAGCTACCAGATGCGTCAAACGCGAGCGCTTTCAAACGACATCGTCGACGAATCCTGTTCTGGGTTTTATACTGCTTCGACAGCTGGTTCAACATCACGACAGGAAGGCCTTCACTTCTTTCCGATGCAACTTTCGACGTGCGAATGCCTCAAAACGTGGAGGAGGGTACCACTGATGATTTGGAGAGATTCGCCGAGTCCTCTGGTCCAACGGTCTGTTCCGTGACAATTGCTCTTGCTCGGCTCACTAAGATTGCGAACAAAGTTTACAATGAATTGATCTGTGCAAGTTCATGCTCTAATGTCGATCACCAGACCGCAGTCATGGAACAAATGATTCATAACTGGCAGGCCGCTCTGCCGGATTACATGAGCGGCTCCGATATTCCTGCTTGGTTTCTGGGTCCGCGACAGATCGTCAGCTGGAAAGCAGCCAATCTCCGCATATTGCTACTGCTTGCAAGCCAGAGGCACCGAGGGGACGATTTCGAGAAACTCGCCGTCGGATCGAGGTGTCAATCCGTTGCTGCTTCCACCATTAGTGATATAGCTGCATTCTGCGCGCAGCATGCGGATCAACTGCACAGTGGTCTTGCATGGTATGCGGTATACTTTATGCTGCAATCCATGCTCTCCTTCACGTCGCAGTGCGTTTATCGGCGACGCATGGATCAACAGCTCGGCGCTCTGGATCCCCAGAACTACGAAAACACCGCGACAGTGGCAGCAACTTGTATCGAAGCATTGCAAGCGAAGAATACAGCAGCCAGCCGAGCTTACCGCATTGTGCACCGTCTTCGAGATGTAGTGAGACAGATAAGTGGTAGTATTCCTATGGACATGGTCGTCCAACCCGGAATGATGTCGCGTGGAGTAGCTCATCGCCATGGTGAACTTGAAGCACAATCTGCTTTCCAGCAACTCCACGGCTCTCAAGATCCGCCCACAGACACCAGCATCTCACCAGACTTTGACCAAACAATTCCGAACCTTGTCCTTGCCGAATGGGGTCACGCTGCCGATTTGTCTCTGCATGCTTTGTTTAATAGCATGGATGACTTTGGGCCGGGAGATATGTATAGTTAGTGATAATGTAATTGACAAGTAGCACGCATGAATGGCCACCGCAGCAGTGTCGGATAGACAAGGCATTGGCAGGCAATACACGATCTGTGACACCGAACTTATACTGGGTGAGAGCAGGGAAGACAACCCACTTCTGTGAGACGACTTCCGCTGGCCTCCCGTAAAGCATTGGCAATACGCTCAATCTCCGCCCAAACAGTGCAAACACCCCGGACAACTGCACGTGGCTACGCACTTCAGCCACAACCAACAGACTTTGTGTGGAGAGCGCCGTTTTTTGCTGGGATAAGTTTGGGAGCGACCGGAGCGTAGAGAGCCGAGACCGGTTCATGCTAGCGACCAGCCACAGGGTTACACTCGCCCTTTGCCCCAGTTTTCGGGCCACAGTCTGCCGATGGCAATCTCACATACAACGCGGCCACCGTGACTCCAAGCCTTCGAGAGACTGCAAATTCCCAAAGTCTGTCAGACCATCATTTCCCCCTCCACGCTTTCAATTGGTACTCGAATCGACATGTCTATGACAATTGAGGAGGTGACTGCCGCGGCACCGCGTGCTCCTAGGCCCGTGCCGAATACACCCGAAAGTGTATTCGCACAACTTCGGATGGATGGAAAGGTCGTTGCAATTACAGGCGGAGCGGATGGCATTGGTTTCGCTGTTGCTGAAGCGGTAGCAGAAGCGGGTGCAAATGTGGCGTTATGGTACAACACAAACGACGCGGCCATTTCGAGAAGTAAAGACCTTGAGCAGCGGTTTGGGATCAAGTCGCTGGCATATCAAGTCGAAGTTTCGGATCACAGTGCCGTAGAGCAGACTATCTCGAAAGTGGTGACCGATTTTGGCAAGCTTGATGTGTTCGTGGCGAATGCTGGCATGGCCATCTCCAAGGCAATTACTGAGCAGACTGTGGAGGAGTACAAGAAGCAAATGTCCGTGAACGGTAAGAAAACTTCGAGGCAATCTCTCCTTCGACTGCAAGCTGAGTGGTACTAGTTGATGGGGTATTCTACTGCGCGAAATACGCTGGTGCAGTGTTCAAGAATCAAGGTTTCGGAAATTTGATCATCACTTCGAGCATCTCAGCCCACATTGTTAACGTTCCAGTTGACCAACCGGTACAGTCTCATCATTGGTGCTGTCATCGTGCCTACAAGTGCTAATGCCGTCCAGGTATATAATGCGACCAAGTCCGCAATCAACCATCTCGGGAAAAGCTTGGCTCGGGAATGGAGGGACTTCGCCCGTGTGAACATCGTATCTCCAGGCTTTTTCAATACCAAAATGGGCGCTGCACCACGGGTACTTAATGAGGCATATCGTATGACACCTCTAGGGCGACAAGGAGATGTGAAAGAGATCAAGGGATTGTACTTGTATCTGGCGAGTGATGCGTCTTCATACCAGACCGGCAGTGATGTGATCATTGATGGCGGCTACGTCCTTCCGTAAACTGAAAAATGGTGGATTGATCGAAATGCTAGCGAGAAGTACCATGTGGTACTTTAATTTTTGACCAGCATCAAAAATAAGACCACGAGCAAGCACTGAGATCCGTCTAGGTCGTTTGGAGGGTGCACTTCGACAGCACGAGCGTCTCAGTAAACAAGGTGAATAGCCTCTTGATAAAATTGTATTGGTATTAGTCAATTCAGGTCCCTTGCTAGAGCTTTTTTAGCTTAATTTCAACTTGAACAGGATCACCTGAGCTCGTCAGCAGGTTCACCTGCCCAGCCGAGAAGTGTCTTTGTACACACAGGCGGGCCATTGATATAAGGCCCAGTTCGTGGCTGCAACACGGAACTCGATGAATCACGACCAGAGCTGCGAATGAATTATGCCGCGCAGAGAGGTCCATGAACCCTTGTGCGTCCACCGTTTCATGAGAGTCGATCACAGAATCGTGCACGGCGAATTGTCGCATTCCTCTTTAACGATATTTGTAAGACTTGTCAAACATGGCTCCTGGTATCACGTATCCTCCCACTCTTTCTCCTAACAGTCTGCGAATAGAATAGGGCAGCCTTCGTAGCAGCTGTCCAGGCTTGCACCCTCGGGATAGTTGGTATTACAGTTGTAGTAGCAGCCTGTGCATCCTGTTGGGCTCTGCGGATCTTTTGGCTCGATATGTCAGGAGCCGCATGTTGACTGTACGAGCATTGCGGAGTCCAAAAAATTGGACAAAACTCACCTCGAAAGACGAGGGGCTTCGAATCTGCGGGCGCGCCCACAGCTGCCGTAAAGAGAATCATCAACGCATTCAAGTAGAAGCGCATTTTGGACGATCTCGAATGATTGTTAAAATTTCAGAGGTTTCCCGCCTTTTCTTTTGTGATTCTGAGGATTGCAACAGAACGAATCTACAACGACCTGCTCTCAAATAGCGGTGGGGGGAAGCATTCTTTTCACTCCGATGCGGATTATACTCGGAGTCATGTTCCGAGACATGTTACGCGTACTGTTCAGACCAACGGAACAGATAGCTGTCGTGGAATGCTACCATGGCACCAAAGTTAACGAGGGCTTCCGCGGAGCCTCGTGGCATAGCTTGAGAGCGGAGAAGAACTCCTAAAGCAGACATTCACACTAACGGAGCCTTGCACACTGTCTACTGTGTGCCGAGCGAGTGATATCAACTCGATCGGTATACGGTGATTGTACAGACATTTGTGAAGAGTAGGACAGATCATTGAGTTCCGTGGGTGCTCTTCACGGAGCCTAAGCCGCAGACGTGGCTGAAGATTGCCTTCCTCTCACATTGAATGGAGACTCTGGCCATGTCTTGTGATCGAGACTTGAAGTGTATCCTTGCTGGTGCTTAGCGTGGGATATCCATGCTAGCAGAAGGTCCACTGCTTCACGTTACAAAATTATGAAAACGGGGAAGCTCCTCTTGAACTATCGTGCCTGAATGATCGGCTCGAAACTACTGTACTGCCATTAAATGCACCAAAGAAATGATTGTGTGTGTGCATCCCGCGGAAAGCGCGCATACAGCAATGGGAGTTTGCCTGTTGTACCTGTTTATCCGCGCGGATGCGCAATACCTTTGACGCGCGAAGGGTCAGGTCGCTACAGATAGCGAAAGAAGAACCAGATTCTTCTATGCAGTATACCCGGGGAACGACTTCCACAGAAAACTATGAAAATTTTGTTGGCGCTACATTGCCTTTTCGTTTTGTGTTGTGAACACAGACCCATCCATCCGATGCCAAATCGGCCGGCTACACCATATGTTTTTCCGCTCGTGGGTCAGACTCGGCAGAATAATGTCATATGACTGTGCGAAACAACGAGAAAAGTCGTGACCGTGCTGTCCGATCGTAACAGCTAGCTTCTCTTGGAATTGCCAATCGGCGGTTTTCTGACTGCTTAGATTTTGACAGACCAAATGATTAGTCTTTGTAGGCTCAGCGTCTCATCGGCCTTGGTATGGAGGGATGGCAGTGGAATCTTGCACGAAATCGAATGGCCTTCTAATCTGAGTAAGCAGGTTGTCTCCCGGGCCTGACGGCATCTTTGATCCTGAGTTGATATTGTGAGGGAACCCAACATCGAAGGGATACGCTTCTTCTATCGTCTCAATTTCGGTATCCGACAGCAAAATTTGAAGTGCTTCCAAGTTGCCTTCCAAGTGAGAAACCGACCGGCCCCCAACTATTGGGCATACGTATGGCGCCTTATTCAGAATGTGTGCCAGCGCAACAGCCGTAAGGGGAACGCCTCTGGCATTTGCAACCTTTTCCAATGATTTGGATACTTCCGTCGCTCTTCCGACCGTAAGAGACGTGATACTACGCCCCTCTGGGATCACCGAGTCACTTGAGGCGCCAGATCTGAGTGTCTGTGTAAGTCGAGACTGCGAACAGTCCATCGTGACGCTGAACTTACGGCTTGAAGTACCCACCGCCCAAAGTACCCCAAGGTAGTATGCCCATGCCCTCAGCTTTGCACATCGGTAAGATCTCACGTTCCAGATCTCTGTCCGCAGCACTCCATCTTACTTGATATACGCTGAAAGGCCGCATCCCGTGACTTCTGGCATAGGCATTACACTTCACAACAATCCACGCTGGTGTATTGCAAATCCCTAAGTAGAGCACTTTGCCTTGTACAACAAGCGTATCGAGACTACTCATTACTTCCTCCACAGACGTTGTGTAGTCCCAAAAATGGACATACAGCAGGTCTATGTAGCTGGTTTGCAGTTTGGCCATTGAAGCAGCGACTGAGGTGTGAAGTGACTTTGCCGAATTTCCGCCAAAATTGGATTGGAGAAGTTCTGGACCGGTGTACGTCTTCCAATCTTCTGCGTATTTTGTCGCGAGAACCATCTCGTCACGCAAATGTGGCTTTCGAGCCATCCATTCGCCTGTCCAGGTCTCGCTTTCTTCTGCTTGGTAGTTGTTAGACCTAAGACACCCGTTATCATGTGACCAATCTTCCTTTGTTGAAAGACCTTCAACAGTGAAGAGAATAGATGAACGCTCTACTGACGTATCAATAAAATTCCCGCCTGCCTGGTAGAAGAAATCTAAGATCTCGAAGCATGTTTGCTTGCTACAAACACCAAGCTTTGACGACCAAGCATTCCCAAAATTCATCCCGCCCAGGCAAAGTGGACTAACGAATACCCCTGCTGAAGGCGCAAGCAGGGGATGCCTTCGCAGGGCGGACATTTTCGATCGCTGCGCTGCCATATCCAAGAGTGGCTGGAAGTCTGGAAGGGAATAGTTGATTTGGCGCAACTCAGGGTGAGAACATCATAGGGAGCCCGGTGATATATTTTGCAAACTACCGTTCCTGACCGATCAAGAGACCTTTGTGCATTAGTGCTGACTCTGTGTGTGCGAAATAATGTGAGGACGATTGATTGATCGTTGCAAGCGATTCATAGTATGAACCGTCTTCGTGGTTCCATGCAGATATGGAAAGGCAGCGCGAGCAAAGTGCTGAGAGTCCCACGCAACGCGCGTGAGTGTGAAAGCTAAAACCCTCGCCAATTTGGTGGTCCATAGACAAGCCGTGAGACGTTGTCTTGTGGATGGCCTAATTAGGAAGGTCACAACGACCGGCGGGGAATTCTCATGTTCTCTCATCATTGCATCGGAAATAGCCTTTCAGCATCCGAGTGAGGAGCTCCGCTGTCAAGTTTGCAAAAATCCACATAATGGCGCTGATGGCCGACTTTCCCACTTTCCGACCTCGTTGTCAGTATCGATATTGTCCACAGAAAAGCACCAACATCAACCACCACGCCGATTGTCCTCCAACATCTCAAAATGGCAAGCTACTTTCAATTCTCAGGGTTCTTGGGTGAGCTCTACCACTCCACTGGATTTTCTCATGCTGTCGTACTCCCTGCGAATGCACAGCTCGTGATCACCGCCGGTCAACCCGGACTCACCCGAGCAACGCGAAAAACAGAATCAGTCGCAGCTCAAATTGAGTCTACATTCGACAACCTCGATGCTGCGCTGAAGGCCGCTGGGGTCAAAGAAGGCCTATGGAGAGCACACAAAATTCACTCTTTCTTGGTCGATGTGGCAATGGAGCCAACTATGATGGAAATCTGGAGGCGAAAGTTTCCAGGCCACCGACCCACATGGATGACTGTCGGCGTCAATCAGCTTTGTGCAGATGGAATGGTTGTGGAGATGCAAGCTGAAGCACATCTTTCACCTGAGGCGACTCCTTTGTAAGGAGAAAGCGCCTTGGGGTGACCGGAGAGAGGTACAAAGCAAGAAGCGCTAGGGCATGCGGATAGAGATGCGCCGTGCTGCGGGAAGCATTCGCACCTTTCTCACTTGCAATTGTTAGAGGGAATAGATAAGGTCAGACCAGATTAGACATTGACCAAGATTATGGGAATTCCCTGCATCAGTCACTACATCTCATTGACAGACCGGTGACATGATCTTCCGTTGGTGCACTAGAGGGTGTAACAGGCTCTCCCCATGTGAAGAATATGGAATCACTTCTCATCTCCGAACGCTGAAAAATTATCTGCGGGTCACAACAACATCGCCTCAATGACACCTCGATCGGTACCGAAACCACTCGGCAGATGAACTGTCGAATTGGCCCCTTCCGCTTAAGATATGGTTGTAACGTGCTTGTTACCCAGCATAACCTGGCTGTTCATGCTCTTGCCTACTCTGGTCTAGCGTGCTTTCAGTCTCGATTTGCATTAAAGCGTCAGTTTCGCCTGCTCCTTCGTCCTCCAAACTACGATCGACTCTCAAAACTGTTCCCCACGCCCAACAATGGAGATGGAACAGATGACACAAGGCGGTGGCAGTGATTCTTGGCTGCAGGTGCTAGACAACCACAGTGAAATGTGTTTAAGTCACTTTTTGGAGGCAGCAACTGATATTGTCGCAGTATATATAGACGTCGACTGGATGGATCCCCGTTTCATTGAATTCCTGCTTATTAGGGCCAATGACCAGACAAGCAACCAATTGTGGATTGAAATTCAGCTGAAAGATCAAAGCAACAAGGAATTGCTCGCTTCTGTTGCAAAAGAGGCAGGACATCGTGGCTGGCTTTCGGTATATTCGAGAATGGTTAGTTACATATCCCTGGAGACATTGATGTAAGCGCTACTGATTGTCAAAATGCTTCTAGGCCACCGAAATGTGTAAGAAGAACATCGCCTCGATCAAAGGCCGTGTCCTTGTCCAGGTGTCGCCATCCCTCGCATCGGACGCTGAAGCAATGATCAGTCACGCGATGTTATATGATCGGGAATTCGAGGCCATAGGCGTGCCTCGGGAACGCTTTTGCATCAAAATATTGGCCACGCCAGCAGGAGTGATAGCGATGCAGAAGCTCGTAGAAGAAGGAATTCCAGTGCTTGGGACTGCAGTGTTCAGCGTCGAGCAAGCGAATGCTTGCAGCCAGGCAGGTTGCTTGTTCATTAGCCCGTACTACAATGGTATGCCTATCTTGCTACGCGCCGGAGAACATGCTGCTAAATTCTACAGAAACGCGAAGCCATGCCGATTCTACTCTGTGGCCAGATGTTGAAGACCCGGCTGTGCAGCATCCATTCTCGCATCGTATCTATCAAATTGTCGACGCTTTCCGCAGGATGTATAGAGAAACAGGCAAAACACAGCCATTGGTCAAGCTCGCGGCGTACGCCATGCATCAGCCCGAGGTCTGTAACAAAAATAGACTAACTTTGATAGATTTCGACATATTAGAGAAGTGTTAGCTGCCGTCGAGCTCGGTTGTCACTCCGTCACATTATCGACGAAGATTCTCGAATCCCTGGCGTCAAGGCCATGGCACCATGAAGAACAGAAGCCATTTTCCGAGCGCCGACTCGATCGCAACAACCAAGAGTACTACGCAGACCTTCCAGAACCATCGCCGCGTTTGCAGCAGCTCCTGAACTCCGACCCTCTCAAACCCACGTCTTTACTCTTCGAGACAGCAAGGATTGATGTCGACTATCTTGCTGAAAATGCTGCAAAGCTGAATAGAGCTCTACAAGAAGACAAAGAAGGCAACAAGCGACTGAAAGATGCAATAGAACTCTTCATCCGTGCGGAAGAAGCGAGCAAGGCCTACATAGAGTCTGTAATGCAGATTATCAGATGATGACGATCTTTGGATATAGTGACCGTTAGCTATCAAAGCAATGGACTGTCAGATGTGTGACACCATGTACCAAGAACAAAAGTCTCTTAGGAACCCGCTACCTTCCAGCTTTGTGACACCCACAGTAATTGCTCTGGCTGTAACCTTTCGCCGATGACTATTGCATTTTGAAGCAGATCACGCGATGCATGTGATAGCTTGTTAGCGCACACCCTGCACCAGCACTTGCATCTGCCGATGTGAACTTCCGCACTTGGCCAAATTCTATTGGAGCTACTTTTGCTCCGTGCACGATCAACGCCAAGCGTTGTAGCAACATGGAATGAGCATTCTACAGAAGAAGAATAGCTGAGTCCTGTATATATCACAAGAAGCCCAGATTTACTGTCCAGTAATCTTCCAATTTCACAAGTGCAAACAGAAGTTTCGTGGGAAGTCTCAGACCGCCATCTTCACCATGTCGCAGCGAACAGGAGTAAGTTGTAGCGCTTGCTTAGGTCTCAGCGGTAGGAATATGCTCATTCCTGCAAAGGTACGACTGCCCGTGCGATCAACCACATCGCCATATCGTGTGACGATATCGATTGCCTTGTCACATGGTGGCACGAAGTACTCAGCTTCGAAATCATGATACCTACTCGACATTTCAATCGTCGAGACCATCCAGAAGCCTTCGAGTTCATTTTCGCCTCTTATCCTGAGACCCTGATGGAAGTCAAACTCGCTATCCTGACAAGTGGAAACGGCGTTGCTGTGGAGGTATTCCAATTCATTAGTCCTCCCATGAAAGCCAGGGATGAGACGTTCGAGTACACACGCTCTGGATTCTTCCACATCTGTGTCACGGATCCAGACCCGGAGGCTCTTAATGCAAAAGCTACAGCCCGCGGTGGTAAGCAGTTGGGAGGCTACATGGACTACAGCAGGCACGGCCATATTGGACACAAGGGAGTGTATATGCAGGACCCTTGGGGAAATGTGATTGAGTGTATGTCACTCAGTCTTGATCACGTAGCTAAAGCAAGCAGGGCGTTGGCCTGGATGAAAGAACAGAACAACAGTCCACAGCTTGAGAGACTTTCTGCTGTCTTTTCCTATTCGAGCCCGATCTGCCGGTCCCATCTTGAATGGCCTTGACCTAATTCTGTCCGCGCTCCACTGGTCTTCCTTCTGGGATCTTGCAAGTTTATGGCGATGCCTTGCAAGGCATCTGACTTTATGATGATGTTGTCTATCAATCAATGTCGAACTCCAAGATTCTCTTTGATGCCTCCCAGATCTGAAATCGTTATAATTCCATAGCGATCATGCGCTGCATTGAACATCTATCGGGCTGAGCAATTTTGACCGAGACGGCCACATCCACTGACCAAAATCAACGAGCGACAAATGGCTTTCTCGTTGTCTCCTGCCAATTGTAGCATTCACTTTAGCACACAACGTCAGCTTCAGGAACATTTGGAGCATGACACGGTCCGTCACTCCCTTCCTATTCTGGCTATTTGCCTGGCACACCCTGCTTCGATGTTCATTTGAGCTCGTTGTATGGAGTCGAATTCTACAAGTTTCCGCCGTCGACTACCAGATGTGGCTTTTCCACCGGTGCATCTAATGTCAAGCTAGAAACTTCGCATTCGTCCGTGCATATTGTGATATCTCGCCAAGCTGGGAGTTTTTCCATCTTGAACAGTCTATCTAATGAACTAAAGAAGTCGGTTCCTCCCCCTCGATTGTATCATGATTCTGATCGATTCGTAATACATAAGACGATCACGCCTCACTTCGGCATTTACTGTAGCAACATTCATCATGACGCCGAACAAGGGCGAGATCTTTGACGCAGTTGTCATAGGCGCTGGTATCAGTGGTTTGCGAGCCGCAGACCTTCTCCAGGGCTCCGGCCTCAATGTCATCGTTTTGGAAGCTCGAGGACGAGTAGGAGGGAAGACATTGACTAGCGACCGTGTTTCTGGAGTATCCGTACGACAAGAATATGGTGCCGCATGGGTCAATAACACAACTCCAGATCGTATCTGGAGCCTCGCCCAGGAGCTGAGGCTAACACCAATTTTACAAAAGTCCGATGGCAAGATTGTGGCACAGGGTACTGATGGGCGATGCACAACCTATGACTATGGCACAAAACCGGAGGTGAATTTCACAGAAGACTCTTGGAAGGCTGACACGTTGACGCATGTGGCAGTTCCCGAACCGTGCCGATGCGCAGGTGTTCAATCGACTAAATGATCTGCTGGAAAAGGTCACCACGGAGGACGGCGGCATTTTGCACTCGACGACCGCTCGCACTCATCTAGATTCCATCTCCTTCGAAAACTGGCTAGCGGAGACCATGGAGTATAATCCTGCGGCTTGTGCCATAGGAAAGGTGATGAGCCACGCTCTCATGGGAGTCGACCCTGGTGCAGTGTCAGCACTGTTCTTCCTTGACTATGTACGAGCTGGCCTTGGTCTCGCGTCTGTGCGTGGAGACAGAGAGGGTGGGGGCCAACACCTGCGAATCGAAGAAGGCATATCGGCATTCTGTGAGGGCCTCGCCAATCGCCTGAAATCCGGCACGATCTTACTGAACAGCCCTGTCCGATCTGCTGAAGAACATCCAGGGGCAGATTTGATTATGCTGACGACCGAACAACGCCGTAACTTTCTGGCACGTCGAGTTGTCGTGAGCGTAGCGAGCCCAATATATCGTACCATTAAATTCTCGCCACCAGTCTCGGAGCGAAAGCAAGCTTATGTCAATGCAACACGATACAGTGGATATATCAAGTATTTGCCGGTCTTCAAAAAACCATTCTGGAGAGCCAAGGGATATCTCGGGCTGGGCCAATCTTTCATTGGGCCAGTATCGGTGTTTCGTGACACAAGCATAGAAGAGGGTGAGCACCAAAATTATGCTCTGACATGCTTCATCTGCGGTCACTATGCCAGAGCTTTTGTGGCATTGACGACCGAAGAGAAGAAGGCGAGTGTGCTTCGACAAATTAGCGATATGTTCAACGACGGCGAGGATGTGTCTGATCTACTTGTCACCGTCCTTGAATCCGCTTGGGACAAGGAGATGTACAATGGCTGGGGTTGCCCCATTCCCACCTTAGGCCCAGGAGTTTACAATGACTGCTTCGAAGCTTTTGTTGCTCCAGAGGGAAAAATGCACTTCGTTGGGAATGAAACTGCTTTCAGGTGGCGGGGCTATCTTGACGGTGCCCTTCGGAGTGCGGAGCGAGGTGTCGAGGAAGTGATGACGAGCCTGAAGGAAAAGTAGCCAGTCTTGTTGGATCTTGTCGCTCCCTGAGGGGCGGTACGACTGTTCAGCTGATGGAAGAACAGAAAATGCTTCTTGGCCATTCAGAATACGAACTGTCATACCACTTTCATACACGTGGGGAGCATTACTGTTCTTCGTATGTATGTGACACATTGACAGCGACGTTTGATTTGCTAATGCTTGGGTCCCACCCTAAGCGTCACCGCGGTGCCGAATGCTGTGAAGTAGCATTCTGAGCTCTACAGCACTTCATGCACCAATGAAGCAGCTCAAGTCAGCATGATCCGGCATGTGTGGTCCTGACTCTGGCCACGGGTCAACCATGACTATACAGTAGTCGCTCTGTAATCCCTAAACGGGCCATCCCGCCGAACACCTTTTGACTTTATGTGACCCCGCACTCCGCGGATTGCGAGGAGAATAAGCCACCGCAGTCTTTAATCGCAAATGTGAGATCAACAGCGTCGCCCGTTAACTTGTATTCGCTCCTGTGACCGACACTCTTGCCGTGATATAAACAGCATTATGCAGATACATTCTCAAGATGAAGGGCTGTTGGCCCTTCCACAGCGAGTTACTATTCCACAGCGAGTCAGAAGGAAGGGCAGAGCATTCACTGGATGCTGGACGTGCAGGCAACGACACATCAAATGTGATGAGGGCCGGCCATTCTGCTTCAGATGCACTGATAAGGGTATAGAGTGTCACGGATATGAAGTACGTCTAGTATGGACAGACGGCCCGGCTCCTGGGGAACCGAGTCTACCCAAGTCGAGATATTGTCATCGTCGCAAAGTGAACTCGACACCCACCATAGATGCGTCGGGCATAACTCGAAGGGAAGGTGTCTCCATTCAGAGGTCTCTAAGACGCAGTTCCAGGAAACAGCCAGGGGACCCATCATCCAGCGGCTTGTTCTCCGCATTCTCCGCCTGCGACATCCCGTCACCCAGCACCGTAGAGGTCGATTCCGGAACAAGTCAGGACGTTGTCAGTCTTGCTGTTCCGAACATCTCGCTGTCACCGTCGAATGCCGATGATCAGGTTCTCCTCGAGCAGACGTCCGAATCCGATCATTGCTCATGCAATCGAGATGAGTCCGACTACAGCATGCAGCGTGCTTCTTGTTTCATGAGGTAGATCTGGACGAAAGATAGGAAGTCGCAGATGATTGTCACTCGCGACCGTCTCCATCGATGAGCTTGCAGGATGAAATGGGTACATCAACTGTCGGAGCTGGAGGTTTCTTCGACGCTCCGAGTTTGACCACGGCTCCAGAGTTTAATCAATCGGGCGTGGGATGTGACTCTGTGCAAACGCATCTTGATCTACTGCCAGACCCGAGTGCGCAACATGACCTCATTCGTCACTGGAGCAGTTCGCTCTCGCTATCGATGCGTCCTGTTCATGCCAATGACCGGCGCGACATCAACCTTCTCATGCCTATGACTCTCAAAGGGCTCGTTTCGGAAGCCAGCGAGTCCAGCGGAAGTATTGCTGTATTTCACGGCATATGTGCAGCATCCGCCATCAATCTGGCCAATCTGACGGGCAACGACATTCACTTCTCCAATCTCGGTGTCAGACATCGTCAAGAATGCCTTTATCACCTTCGCCGCAGTATGCAAGATCGGAATGCCGCGCAGGATGAGTCCATCTGGGCAGCAATCTGGACTCTGTTGTTTCAAGAGGGAATTTGCGGCCAGCCTGGTCAATGGCGAACCCTTTCTCGGGCACTTCGATCATTGATACTGGGTGATCTGCGCTGCGTCCAGCACAACAGCATCGCCCGCACCGTTGTACAAGCGCACGTGTGTCTAACAATTCTTGGCAATTTTGATATTGATAAACAGCTGGATAAAGTGCTTGCCATCTTGCCGCCGGAGTTTGACTGCATTCAGCCCGTTCATGGCGTTAGTCGCGCGCTACTCGAGATTATACTGAAAATTGATCGGCTGGCGTTTTCGTCTCAACCTCACCCAAAGACTGTACTCGACAGGATTGAGCTTCAGCTCTTGCTTTACAATCCAGCCAGCATCCGCACTGATGGCCTTGACAAATCATTGGCAGAGGGGCTTGATCACTACGCCAACATCTATTACAATGCCGCCTTGATCTACTTTCAACGTCGACTCCACGGAAAGGATCCTGCTCTTTTCCAGGACTTATGCCGAAGCACCATTGAACATCTCGAAGCAGTTGAGCTGCTGTCGAGTTGCTCTATAGGCTGCATCTGGACATGGCCCGTTCTTACGGCTGCAATAGAATGCATTGATGTTTCCCTGCAGACCGGTATGCTAGCTTGGTTCAAAGTGAAGCAGAGGCACGGATTCCGCAATCTAGATGTTGCATGCGACTTTGCACGCATGACTTGGCAGCAGAGAGGATCAACCTCTTCGAATTATGACATGGAGTCACATTGGGTCGAAAGAGTTGAGGGCACCAAATTCAATGCTTTACCATTATGATGCGCTGATCAAATACGCCTTGCTGAAGTGTATTACATCATCTGCTGCGGCTTGCCTGGCCCACGACCAGACAGGCCTCATCTGGTTCTGTACAAGGCCATTTCGCGGTCAAAAGCTCACAATAAAGCTCCGCGGAGACCTTGGATCAGCCTCACCAGTCCACATACTGGAGACGATAGCTGCTCAGCTGTCAGAGTACCATCAGTCCGGGAAGTAGAGTCTTGACACTCTGTGCAGGCATCTGCTCACGGGCGGACCTTGCTGCCTGCTGCTGCACGGCTGTGGGCCAAAATTGAGCCCGTAGAAGAGCTCGTTGGACCAGAGAATTGCTTCTGCCCGCATATTCCACGATGTTCAGCACCGATCGCAGCATATTAAATGATTGTGGAGACGCCCCCGCTGCTGCGTAACCACGGGTCATTTCCGCGGATGAAGCATTGTTCAATCATTGCAATGCAAAGCGGAGGAGATACGACAGGAATCCACGGCCTGGGGCCTCCTCACTCGCATATTGATCATCCATCATGGCTCTAGCCATGTTCAGGCCCGTTCTAGACCAAGTTCCATGTATGCTGCCTTCTTTGTGCATCCCAGCCATCACGACAGAGGGCAGCTTCCCGTTGGCGATGGTGCCGTCTTTGCCACGGGCGAGCGAAGTTGCTGGTCAACTGATGACGTCGGCGTGGGTGCGGTGCATAACCAATATCAAACGCGCAGGCTGATGCAGGGCAATGTAATGCCATGCACGGGCGAGACGGGGCAGGGCTCGGCTCAGCACAGATACTGGGATGAAGCGCGGGAAGCGGAGAGTGTACTATATGGTAGTAACATCACAGCATCAGCGTAGGGGACAGCAGCGCTTCAGCATGCGTCGTTGTGCAGCGCTGCGTAGCTCGTAGAAATGCGACACGTCTGTCCGTGATGGAGGTCATTAAGGGTCTCGAATACTTGGGTTTGTCTCGCGCTCCATCGGTGAACTCTGCAACATGGCCTCCAGCTCCAGCTCGCGGCAAAAGCTCTGCTACTTCTGCAACAACCCCATGACCTGGTTGGAAGGGGAGCTGGTCTTCTCCTGTTTCAAGTGCGGTGCTTTGGTGGCGCGGCCGAGCTTCGTACTCCCTCCGATCGAGGCATGTCATTCTTGTCACAATCCGGACGTCTGGACTCGGCAGCAAGTTTATTACTGCCGTTCATGCGACAAGGAACACGAACGCGAAGGCAGATGCTTTGCCTGCGACCCAGACCAGCCCCCACCGGACCGTGATGACGACTCCGCAGGACAGCCGTGGCCATTGGCATTGTCTCCGGTGGATGAAGGCCAGCATGAACCGGAAGATGAGCCTCAACAGCGCTCGGAATCACCGAGGAAAGGAGGAGAGCGACGACAGGAGATGAAGCAGCATTTGCAGCAGACCGGTTCATCTCAATCCCCGCCTCTGTCTCTGATGGCAACGGCAGTGTCGACAGCCTCAACGGAACTCTCCCCCCCTGCAGCGTTCACTTCTCGATCGGCCCAATGGCAGCCACGACTGCAGAACCCGAATGATGAGATGTTCCATAATCAAGCTACTCAGGTTCCACCCTCGTCGCGACAACATTCACCGGGACTGCCACTATGGTGGCCTGTGCCATCCCAAGACGAGTCGCGTTCGCCAACAGAGGCGAGCGCTATCGCCCCGGATGTGACTCCACCAACCCTACCATCATGGTGGTCTGGGGCATCCCAAGAGTATTCATGTCCATCAACAGAGCTCAGTCATTTCGCATGCGATGGCATCCCGCCGCAACAATCACCGCTTGGCGGGCACGACTACCAAGCGCCAGATCCAACGCACCTCTCTGTATCGCTTCGGCCAGCGCTAAGTCGGGACTCTTCTTTCACTTGCCGACGACTGGAATCGTCAGACATCGCAGAGCGAAGTTGAGACAGCACGCATGACGAAGCATATCCATGCCGCAAGTCACACCATGCAGTGGAGGCTGAGCGCCACATGCGTGACAAGGCGGAATCCGTCAGGCCTCATTTTTTCAACCTTGAAGAGGGCCCTGCAACGTCACTGCTGATCTCTCGACGTCGGCTAGCCTAGATCTTAGAAACGCCGAATAACTGTCATGTCAAAGCGAATACAATAGCACCAGTACCGTGCTTCATCGTGGCATACGAAAGTCCAAAATGTTCAGTAAATTAGTCTGTGCGTGCGCGCAGCGGAGCTTGTTCGAGGGGAAGGTGTCAGCGTGATCAAGTGGGAGAACTACATTGGGTGCGGGAAGCATTAGAAACGACTCACATTTGACATCACCACAGAGGTGGTGGAAGAAAAATCCGAACCCAGACCAGGCCCAAAAAGAACCGCCCCAGCCCGAAACTAAAAGCACAATGCATACACTCGCCTACGCATTTATAGATATACATGCATACGGACATTGACAACCTCCCGACGAAGTGGTGTATACCTTTCAATATATCTAGATCTTCGCATTGGCGCAATAGGCCTGCCTTCTAGACCACATGCGACGTGATTGCAGCCACGAGACCTAACGTGCTCGTCTTGTGACGCATGTCACCAATCATCATCAGAATAGCTTTTGCCAGTAGCCTGCACTCTCGAAGACTCTGCACATGCACCCCCTCTTACGCTTCAGACTGAACATCTTTTACCAGAGCGGGATAAAGCAAGGCATGGCGGCTTTGACACTCCGGCTACTGCGCCAACTGCCAGGGAATGATACTGTGATGCTCAGCGGAGACCCGCATCATCAACCGGGCGCGTTGTGGGACAGCTCCTCATTGGGGTCATGATTGGCGCACAGTCGACAATATCGTCGAGCATGGCGAAGGACACGATGCAGTAGTCGAAATTGCTCCAATGTGAACCCGCGGGCTGGAGTCCGGCAAGCTCGAATAGTGGCAACAAAGACACCCAAGACACCAACACAACCTTGCAGGAGGACGGCGCAAAAAGGTACGGCAATGGACAGATACGTCTACCCGGGGGCAATCAGGCAGCTCGACTACAGGATTTCCGCGCGTCGTATTGCAGCCTGGCTACTGCAACATTCAATTGACACCTCACTACCGTCGGTCCGACTACGAAATGGCCACGTACGACACTCAGGTCGTTGAATGCAAGAAGCGACGTTTTGGTGCTACTTCTGATGCTCGCACAATACTGCAGAATGTCTAATCTGCGAGAGTAGACGTACCTCCCCACTACACGACCGTGTCGGCCGCGGCATTAGCTTTTGTTGACCCGGTTGTGCCACTTGCTGAGAATGCGATGCATACCATTATTCCCCGGCCAAGCGTCTCGCACTGGATGAAATGTCCCGACGTGGATATAACTTGCAGACCCGAAAAACATACGTCAGATGTGGTGTAACCTTCGCTTGAAAGTACTGCAGGCGGTGCGCTCTACGCGAACGTTACATGTAATCTTGCACCTGCAGGAGCATGGGATGGAAGTTGGTGCGCGAACCAGATTACAGCGGGCCCACTGCGGCACTGCAATTCAGCATGCGAACCTTTACGGCACTTCCTGACATGCTAGCAACCGGAGGACCTGCCGGTAGAATGATGTCACATATATGAGTCGTCCCGGGTACATGTATGCTTCGAGTGGAGTGGATCCACTACTATCGTCTCCCATCAACGACATGACACTCCGACAACGGAGCGAGCTGAATGAAATGGCGTTCATGACTGGGGACAAACAACAAAAAAAAGGCCGGATCCATCGCAACTCGGGGTTGCAGCTGGGTGCTGCTTCACCAGTAAGTCCGTGGAAGAAAGAGCTCATATGTTCTTCCATCTCTCAAGGCAGCCAAATTAGCATTTTCCACACTATTTGATTTCCAGACACTAAGAACTCATGGGAGCGGCATGTGAACTGTCGTGATTGCAGTTCAGACGGTCCATCTACTCTCGCCTTGCAGCTTGTCTATCTGCGCACGTACGAGTAAAGTAGTGACAACAATGGCGGTCCTACAGATCAATCTTCGTCACCGTGACCCAGGGTGATGACACCTAGGTCCAAGGGGTTGCGCCAGACCGATCTGATTCATGCTTGAAAACGCTGCAACACTGTCTCGATGAACGTGTTGCCTGTCATCTGCCAACACGGCGACCATCGTCGCCATCGATTTGAGATCACTTTCAATCTCGTTGATCGCTGGCTGAGTTGAATGTCCAAGTATTAGCTTCATACGGTAGGCTTTTCTGCCAATGAAGCAGACTCCAGTTACCTAAGTTGAGCTTGTTCAGTCTGTGCGCGTCTTCGCTGAAAGCTCGGTGTGAGGCTGACACCGATTGCATGTGTACCGCCGCCTATCTCACCTCTGTTCCCGGGAATATTTCAGGCTTCTGTAGACACGGTTTGGACAAAGAAGGAGCAGGATTGCCCAACTTTGAGTAATTTGCGTGAGACTTACATTTCATGTATCACAGAGAGACATCTTCATCGTTTTGCAAATATTGACTTCGTGTTTTGTCGTGCAAGGAAAAGAAAGTTATTTTGGTTGCGTCCATGACTCAAAATGTCAGAAATAGATTCAGATTTGTTGACATGCGCTCCAATGCGGCGCCATCAACACTTGCTATTCCCTCCCAATTTTTATTTTTTTTTTCCTCGTACACTCCTTGCTCTTCAACGGCGTAAATTATGGTCTGCAAGCTGTTCGTCTGATCTCTTCCGCGATCTGTCTCTGTCGACACAACATGGAAGCACCCCACAATCACAACTGGATCAACCAAAAATCCTTCTTTCTCCCACTTCTCGCTTCGCCTATCCATGTATGAGCGGGTCGCGTTCATCTGTATGGACATTGCGCTCAGAGATTGCGCTTTCGCGGGAATTTTTGAACACGAATAACGCTGTTGGGAGCGTGACGATGAAGTGAGATGCCTCGTTTTCCGGCATCTTGACGACCATCTGTCGTGCTGCGGTCAATGCTGTGCTCATCACTGTGTCCACTGCTGTCGCTACTCTCTTCTGCCGAGTACACCTTCGCTCTCGAGTCGTCTTCCTCGTCATTATCATGGCCAGATCCGTCCGTGGCTCTTGGGAGACAATGGAGAGAACACGTGGATTCCGATGGAGCGGGCGAGCAAGATGCCGCTTGGAAATCAAGATGGCCGTGCTCGCCGGCCCCCTTCTGTCGCTGATGCGCGTGGGCTTCCTCATTATCCGCTGGCTTTACGCTCTGCTTTTGCTTCGTTTCCCCGTCTACCTGCTTCGTCCCTTCCTTTCCCTGCTGCTTCTTCATTTCCTTGCGCAGCTGCTTCATATACTCATCGAGCTGAGTCATGTTTCGAGGCGCACCCGCGTTGGCGTTGTGACGGCCCGGAGGAATGTCGATGGGTGCTGATGCTGGCATGGCAGCGGAGCGGGCAGTGGTGGTAGTGTTGACGGTGATGGTGATTCGATTGGCCCTGACGGCCGGCTTCGGCGCTGGTGCGGTCTGCTTCCATCGTCGTCTTTGTTGTGGGCGACGACGATGTGGATTGCTGGCCCGCGTTGACGCAAGGGATTCAATCTGACGACACCCATGGCTTGGCACGGTAGGAGGGCAATACATGTACCTCACAGGCGCAGACGTCCTGACGCTGTGCTGTTCATGTCATCTCAGAGCTATTTGCCGAATTGGCTTCATCCGTCGTCGATGAAGGAGGAATGAGCATCAATTACCGCAACAAAGTCTCTGCTGCATTCATCGACAAGTGAAGAGAGGGTGTGTCTTGGGCAGAAATTTCATGATAATACCAACCGCGCAAGACAAACTTATAAGGCATTGGCGAAAATATTGTTCTCCGCTCATCAGATGCTCTATCCAAGCAACGCCGCTTCTCAGAGGTCATCTGTGACTTCGCAACATGCTAGTGCTGGGCTCGGTTCTGTTCAGAACATGAAAGAGGAGTCATGAAAGAGGAGTGGGCAGAATAAGTCACTCTCACACTTATACAAGATGCTCGACGTGCAAGCGGTTCAGGCCACCCTGTAGCAGGGCATGTGGTCTTCAGCGATTCTATCCGATCCAACGATGGACTTTTCGAGGCTTGTAGAGTCTGGAACACGAGTAGAAGAAGGGAGCGCTGCAACTTTGCTTTGTGAATCCCTTCAAAATCGATGTTAGACTAAGCATGTCATTCTTGACAGCAAATAGAGCAGTGCGATCTCACGGAGCCAGCAAGGACACGGTCTACCATGCAACAGCAAATGCGGTTCTGCGAGGGTTTGGCTTCGGCCGAACCTCGATTTTCCGGAAATTCCAGCCAGTCTGAACCGAGCTCGGTGATGAAATAGGAAGGTCACTTTTCAATCTGACGTATCAGCTATTCAGCAGCTCCAACTATCCTCCCATATACGGTTAGTTGCGACGCTACTGAAAGCTCACATCTAAACAACCCTCGTGCATACTACACAACCTATTGGATCGATCCAGAAGAGTGCTACCCTCAACTATTACGTCGCTGCACCGCTTCCACTTCGCGATCAGCTTCTTCTTTTCTCCCCACTCCTCTGATGGGTCTCTCGATCGCCGCGTATTGCTCTTCTCACCCGCATCGCTGAGGTAAACATGCAACGAGCACCGCCATGAAGTCCATTGCCATGCGATAAATACTGGCAACTTGCTGGAATGCGCTCCTAGCTTGCGTGAATTTGATTTGACGCTGATCTACGGCCTCTCCATGTCGGCCTTCTCGGCCACCCCAGCAATGCCGCTGGCGCACACTTCGTCAAACCCATCAGCCACCAGCACCGCCAACGAAGATATCGTCGTCACCATTCTTTTCGACACCGAATTCCATTCATCGTCATTGACAGTAGGAACGCCGCCTCCAGCCACGACACTATATCATATGGGTGCCATATTTGGCTTCCAGCAGCTCTCCAACGCAAGCTTCAGGCTTTGCCAGGAACCCTCAAATCAACTTCGGCGATGACGCAGCGCCTGGAAACAAGCATTGTGTTGGGAACAGACTTCCTTGCTGGTGCAGTGAAAGAAAAGAAGCATATCGGAACTCATGAAAAGAACGGCATGGCAGAGTATCGGGTTGATGGATATAGTAGCGAATAACACGTGTGTGCGCTTCGTCCGCTTGATAAGTCCAGGCAACCAGCGGACTTCAGTCTTCGACACACACGGGGCCGCATTTACTGCTCCACTGCCGCATCTTGTCGATTCTCCGGGTCACCCGCTCGTGCGGCGAGACAATTCCCCCAGAACCCCAAACATTTGATCTCAGCTTCTACGAATGATCCGTCCTGCACTCAGGAGCGTAGTGCCTCTGCGCCATACACCGATCCAGAAGGAAGCAGTGCTGATGGCTGTATCGACTCTGTGCATACGCGTTGCGAAGCGATGATGGGCGCAAGGCATGAGACAAAGGAAATCAGGCGGACTCCGGAGAAACTTCTGTCTTTGTGGCATGACCGAAAAAATCGGCTTTCTACGAGAAAGTGTTCAGCTCAAGAGGAGTGCCTCAGACTTCTCGAGAAGCAGTAGCGCAAACAAACAATGTATAATAATCTCTGTACTCAACCTCCTGCTGAGTCGCCACAGTTCCTCCACAGGGAAAGACGTCCTTCCAAAAATTCCACCTTGGACTTGATCTCATATCGATTTGATCTGCGCCTCTCACTCAATGTCCCAACCCGAGAGGTCGCCGATTAGAGATCTTCGATATGCATTCCGACGGTTCAGAGCCAGCGGACATCAACTCGGAAGCTTCCGCTTTCCCAGCAACGAGAACAACAAAGTAAATCTTCAAAGCAATCCAAGCACTCCTGGTGTTACTGCAAATACTCTGAGAGAGCTGAGAGAGCTTTCTTCGCAAAGACACGATCGGCCTGGCGCGCATGTTTTGGACAAGAGTCAATTCGACGAGCGGGAACGGAGCGATAATCAACAAGACCCACCATCTCCTTGCAGAAAGAAGCGGAGACTTTCGAGAGCAGGCGCTCAGTCAGCAGCTATGCAGTACCAAAGTTTCAACAACCCAACGGCCGAAGGAAATGGCATGGACTGTTCCGGTTCAGACTTATCCACTAGGCCTGCACCGGGCCGAGGTGATGCGAATATCGATGCCAATGTTGATCCAGCGCCAGAAAATAGCGTGCGCATGCGTTTCAGTGGCACGTGTGAGGCAATGCATATCCAAAGTGAAGACGGAAATGGCGAATATCGTTCTCGACCGTTGTATGTTCACGTCGATCTGACCCTTTCGGAAGAGTTCTTTCGCAATCGCCGTGCCAGAAGCACCCGAGCGGAGCAGGCAGATCCGGACGAGGCCGTAGAGGTCGACAAAACAAGGCGGGCAGAGCTCTGGGTTCATGTTAGGGTGTGAAAAGAAGTAAGGAGTTGACGATGTTCGTGAAACCTAGATCCAAAGAAAAGATTGACATTGGAGGCCATTGGGACAACGATCGAATTCGTGTCGTCTCATGAGAACAGAGAATAGGTTAGTGCTGGGACAAGTGAAGTACGTGTTCTAACGACATTGAGCCTCTGTATCGGAGTGGACGCCCATAGAAGTGCGCCGTTCGTCGTCTCCATCGTCAGCCATAAGACTCGTAGAATAAGAGGAAAGCGAAAAGCTCAAAGGAGGAGAGGATCTTTCTTCCATCTTATCAAATCATTTCCGTCGTTCTTTGCTCTTTATTGTCTGATCGGATACAGTCCCTTGCTGTTACTTCTCTTCCATGTTACATTTAGTGGGCAGAACACCCTCGGCGGCTATCAATCAACGAGCGAGGACGAGTGCGAGGTCAAATGTCCTTCTCGGGGCCATTCGAAGTCGGCTGGCGCCTCACCACCGAGGGCGTCTGCTGCAGCGGAGAAGCGGTATTCATCGCAACCTCCGACGGCCTTTTCGATGTGATCCAGCCTCCCCTTGATTCGCTCCCATACTGGACCCGAGTTTTTCCCCAAGGTTCTCAAGTACACAGCAGCGAGAGTTTCTCTGGTGAAACGGTATGCTGAGGAGATTTCGTGTTCTTCGAGGTAAGTTCGCATCAGCTCGATGTTGTAGAATCAAAGGGAGGAAGGCATTGCGAAAGCGACGTGCGGCTCTGGAAGGGAGATAATCTGTCGTGATCGAAGTGGACGTCGAATGCTTTGATGGGCAAGTCACTTGCCCAGCTACATTGCAGATATTGCATCGTCACATGTATATTGAATGGACAATTGTTCAATTTGTATGACTTTCAATCTCGTCGCGATACAGAAAGATGGGTGTTTAGTATACAGTAAACCGAAACAAGACCATTGACGCTTTGATCGTTTGCAGACTGTCGTTGCATGCTTATACCCTCCAAATAGTGCTAATACCTACGCACCGTAATCCTGCGAGCGAATCGCAAGCGCTTTTTCTTCTTGCTCGTGGCATTTGTGACACCGGAAATGCTCGAGCCTGGTGACGGTGGACCCGAACTCTTCGGCGACGTAGAAGCATTCGTCAATGGCGGCATCTCGCTCTCCGATAAGGCAACATTCGTAACAGCGGTCACTGTCAACGTCGCCTGTGTGATCAGCGAAGCTCTTCTCAGTGGGTGACCTTCCATCGCCATTGATCGTTCCGCCAGCGCAGCCTTGATGCAAGATCGGTTGAAGAATTGAGACATTTCCCACATGCTGTTGCGATCCGTCGGTAGTGCGTGCGTTCCTGCATGTCGAATGACGACTGGACTTTCGCAAGCAGCAATCATATCCGCGGACATCTGCGCAGAGACCATATGGTCCCAGTTCGCAACCACGTGCATAGTTGGAGTGTTGACCTTTGGCGTGAAGAATCCGTCGTAGAACTGAGGTGCATTTCTGAATCCAGAGCATGCGATTGCGAACTTGAACGGTGTCTGCGGTGGTGGTATAAGCAGTGGAAGTCCTTGATTTGCGAGTGCCGTCACTCGCTCCGGTCTCACGCTGCCTTCGCAGAGCGCTGTGAGCATCATGGCGATCGACGCTCCTTGGCTGAACCCGACGACACCATCAAAGGGTCCGTACTCTCGTATGTACTTGGTCAAGTAATCCAAACTGCTATACAATTGGTCAAGTCGGATCGTGAAGTCGAGCCTGGTCCACCAAGCCCGCATCTCCAAAATGTCCGACTGTAGCGCTTCTGTCGCGAGCTCAATCGGGCCGTCTGGAAACATCCACTCTATGCCATCTGCATAATCTCCGTGCAGATCGGAATCGATGTTTTGTTCCAGGTACTGTGCGATCCGTTTCATCTTCATGCGAAAGAAGTCACCACTTTGTCCGAAGCCTGCATGGACATTAGTAGGAGCAACCGCGCATTCGCAAGAGAGGTAACATACCATGCAGACACAAAATGCGCATCTTTTTGTCTCGGCGCCATACTGGTGGCTCCTTGTCAAAGTTGACCTCTAGGCTTGATTCAAACGTGTCTGCGCCTGCTATCTGTGCCGCAAGATCAAACGTGTCAGCATCGTGGCCGATGGCTTCGTAGTCTGTGAGCATGGCGGCGCCTGTGTGAGATTGGCACTACGTGGGTGCAGCTGATGAGGATGGGAGAGGCTAATTCGTCTTGAGCTCGCACATGGCACTGGCCGGTCAACTTCAACATATATCTCCACAGGCCAAGCCGACACCCTTTGCATTGCGCAAACGACAGTGCCCACGATGCCATGGCTCAGGATCTGGATCGCATACTTTGGTGCCTGCGTCGAGGCGAGATATCGGCCAGGCACATGTCTCAAACATGCCACTTGCTCGCGTACTTCTGTCAGGAACAGGTGGCGGATCGAGACTCAATCCGGTCCACCTTGGCTATCTAGGCTCATGCCACGAGACACTGACGCCAGAGATGACATGTCATCCTGTAGCTGACAATGGTGGAACATGGCATAGCGCCGTTCCCTGTCGGAGCGATTTTGGCGGAGCACTTTCTGAGATGGTGTGCAGTGGCTGCGAGGGTAGACGGCTATTCCTGCAAGCTCTTGGAGCTATGATGCAAGCAAAAAGTGAAGGCGATGGCAGCCATCGAGCTTGCACGATCGGGCAACAGCTGGACCTCGTGGAGGTGTTTGAGATGGGCAGTGGTGCGAGTGAGACATTGGCGTCAAGACGTGCTGGCAATGGTTCCGAAAGCGTCGATTCTTTGCGTACAAGACTCTTCGGATCTGCTGCAAAGGAAGACTGCTGATGTGATGCTGCTTTCCTCGAGGTTCCACTTCCAATCTGGGATGTCGGTCGCGAACCCGGTCGAGGCTGATGACTTTCCTCTTCTCCGCACGGCGGCCCTGCCAAGCTCGTCCCGCACGTGCAATCGACCTCTTATCAAACGGGATGATTCCTTCAGGCGGTGCCTCGGGGTCTGCGTCTTCACCTATGACCTGGGGCGGATCATTGTACCATCATAGTGGAGAAGAATATCCTTCATGTTTGACCGAGTCTGCAGTCCGTTGCAAGACATCACGCCGCCAAGACTGAGCTGGGCAACCTGGTGCAATCGGTCTATCTCCCTCCTCCAATGCTCCCACCTTCCTCCTCAGGCAAGACCTGCACACATCTTCGGCGCATCCGCAATGATGCCATCTACTGTGCCCTTGGCGCGATAGCCGATCAAGATGCCATTCCCTCGCCATACCCACATGTAGCAGCTCCGAGCGCTCGTCGGACCTCCCGGTAAGTGCTCACTCTCTTCGACATGCTCTCTCGCGCTTTCTACTCCCTTTTGGCTGCCACCATCGCCGTGACCGCCTCGCCCGTGTCGAGCGGATACAGCAATCACACCATCGGACCCGAGCGTGGACACCTGGTGATGGTGGGAGGCAACCTACAGAGCGACAACATCTGGGAGAAGATCATCGAACTTGCTGGCGGACCCAACTCCTCCATTGTCGTTGTACCCACTGCGGGAGGCGAGCCTTCTTACAACGACAGCTTCCCGAGTGCTGCTACTCTTCGGGACCTGGGAGCGAACAATGTGGTGAGTGCCGCTTTGATCATAGTCGCTGCACTGCTGACAGCAGCAGACTGTGCTCCACACGTACGATCCCGCAATCGCCGACACTGACGAATTCGTGGCACCGCTCCTCGAAGCGGACGGCATATTCTTCGGAGGAGGACGCCAATGGCGCCTGGTAGACGCGTATGCTGGCACAAAAGCTGAGAGGGCCTTCCAATCTGTCCTCGACCGGGGCGGAGTCATCTCAGGATCCAGTGCGGGAGCGAGCATTCAAGCGAGCTTCCTTGCTCGTGGAGACACAGCCAATAACCAAATCATGATTGGAGATCACATGGTGGGCTTTGGATATCTGAAAAATGCGGCGGTGGATCAGCACGTGCTCGTTCGGAACAGGCATTTTGACATGTTCGACATTATGAAGGTACACCCAGAGCTGCTGGGTATCTCCATTGACGAGGATACGGCGCTGCTTGTGCATGGGAATGAGGCAGAAGTCTTTGGCAGCACATACGCCCTGATCTACGATGGCAAATTTCACTCCTCTGAGGGAACCGAGCTGAAGACTCTACCTCCTCCAGCAGCTCGGTTCTATTTCTTGCGACCGGGAGACAGGTATGATTTGAATGCACGAGAGGTGATTGTGGATGAGGCTGTCGCTGTTGCATCTGATGACGGCCGCCTGGAGCTGTAGACTAATCTTATAGAAAACCAACCATGTCAGCTGTCATGAGCTCACGAATGCAGTAGTTCCGCGCTCGCATGCCCGCCCATCTCACTGCCTTGCGACCTGCCTGGAAGCCAAGGTAGCCGGGGATAAAGCTCTTGACAGCTACGTTGATTTGCAAGTTGAAGTGGGGAACCTGGTTCGCACAACCCCAAACCCCTAACTCAGTGGCACACCGCGGGCCTACGGCCATTGGCATTCATGGTGTCTGCCCAGGCGGCAACAATGTTCGCACCCCGCCATCCTCAGATACTACGTCATTCACGAAGTCGGCCTTGTCTCTGAAGACAGGCTCGATTCCACGCCTCGCAGCACGGCCTTCCAGCTGTGCAAATTATAAACGAGCGCCATAATTTGCCATCCTCAATTGAAGAATAAAGACTTGCCAAAGCTACGCGGCAACCAACACGCTGCAGCTGATACATGGACCGATGACTGGGATGCATGTGATGTTGAATGCCACCAAACGGTGCCAGCCATAAAACTTTGTCACACGCGTTGCCGGGTTCTCCGCCATCTTACTCCGTATTCCCGTATAGCAGATATATATCCGGACCGGCCTCCAGATGTTCTGTTCTCTCCTCACACTTCGCCATCAAGGCTTTGCGCTACTTCGCCTCACTGAACAGCGAGATTAAGCAATATGGGTATCTATACCAAACTTCCCGAACAGATTCGCGAGGTGGATGTAATAGTTGCTGGAGGCAAGTCTCTTTGGCAATCGTCGACCACTGGCACCTGCTAATTGGACCTGTGACCTTCAGGAGGCACTGCAGGATGTGTCATTGCTTCCCGACTTGCGGAGGCTGATCCAGAGCTCTCCATTCTTGTCATCGAGCAGGGGATGAACAACCATAACATTCCCGAAGTAGTATATCCAGCTCTCTTCCCACAGAACTTGAAGGAGGGCAGCAAGACGGCCCTATTCTGGCAGGTACGAAATCCCGCAATCCTCGAATTGAGAACACCATGGCTGAGAAGAGTCGAAGGGAAACTCCTCGCCACAGCTAGCGAATCGTGCGCCTATCGTTCCATCTGGTGGTACTCTCGGAGGCGGGTGCGTAAAGATGTCCGAATTTTCTGATCGTCACCTCATTGACCGTCTTTCTCAGATCAAGTATCAATTGGATGGTGTATACGCGCGCCCAGCGCAGTGATTTCGACTCATGGAACATGCCAGGCTGGTCCGCGAACGATCTCTTCCCATATCTTAAAAAGTTCGAGACATACCATGGTCGCGGCGAGCGCGAACATCACGGATACGATGGTCCCATCAACATTTCAAAGGGCACATTTACTGCAAAGAGGGCAGAGAACGATTTCATCGACGCTGCGGCCAACCTGGGCTATCGCGAGCTCAAAGATCTTCAGAATTTGGATGCCAATGATGGAGTCGAGCGCTGGTTGCGATATGTTGGGCCAGACGGACGGCGCCAGGACGCCGCGCACAGATTTTTGCATCCAAAACTGCAGAGTGGCGGATATCCGAATCTGCACGTCTTGACAGAGACTCATGTTCGTAAGCTTCTGATGTACGAAGGATAAGTACTGACTAGATCGTAGGTCGTAAGAGTGCTCATCGAAGGTGGACGCGCGGTCGGCGTGGAATACCAGCCCAACCCAAAGTTCAGCACCGATAGCACAAAACGCAAGATTCGTGCTGCAAAGATGGTCTGCGTGTCTGCCGGTGCCAATGCCACGCCACTGATCCTCGAACGCTCGGGCGTTGGAGATCCTGATATTCTGAGGAGGGCCGGAGTGCAATTGATCCAGCCTCTGCGAGGGGTTGGCGATCAGTATCAAGATCATCATCTTTCGCTGTGGGCATACCGTACCGATTTGAGCCCGCGTGAGGCTATCAATGGGTAAGTTCAAGACGATTGCAATGTTTGACGACTTCGGTTGACCTCATCGAAGATTCAATGATGGTCGCTTCAATGTGCATGAAGCAATTCGCAACAATGACGAGCTTCTTGGCTGGAATTCAATGGATGCCAGTGGCAAATTCAGGCCTACCGAAGCCGACTTGCAAGACCTTTCCCCGGCGTTCCGAAGAGCTTGGGACCGAGACTTCCGCAATGCTCCAGATCGTCCATTGATGATCATTGCACTATACAATAGCTTCTTCGGGGACTATGCGACTCTGCCAGATGATGCAGAATATGTTTCGATGGCATGCTGGACTGCATATCCCTACTCAAGAGGTTCTATTCACATTACTGGACCAGAAGTATCGGATCCCATTGACTTCGACGTGGGTTATCTGAAAGATGCCGATGATGTGGACGTGCAGAAGCACATCTGGTCGTACAAGTTGCAACGTGAGATGACTCGACGAATGAGGTAGGTCTATTCCACTATGATCTGGTCACAAGCATGCTGACCTTGTCACTTTCAGTCTCTATCGAGGCGAAGAAGCTGGCTCGCATCCGCCCTTCCCTAAGCACTCGAAAGCGGCTATCGTGGAGTTTGCAGACGGGCCAGTACCAGCCAACGCCCCCAAGATTCAATACACCAAAGAAGACGACAAGATCATTGAGCAGTTAGTAAAAAGTCTCTCGCCACCTCTCTCAGAGCTAACTCGCCACTTCAGGAAAGTCAGAGAGACTGTCGCCACGACATGGCACAGCCTTGGCACGTGCAAGATGGTACGTACATGTTTGGATTCATGTCGAAATGACTGCTGACTAGTTTTCAGGCGCCGAGAGAGCAGGGTGGCGTGGTTGATAACACCTTGAGCGTCTACGGTATCAAAGGATTGAAGCTTGCAGACTTGTCTGTCCCGCCCGAGAACGTCGGTGCCAACACGAACAACACGGCACTCATGATGGGCGAGAAGGCAGCCGACATCTTCATCAAAGAGCTTGGCTTGAAAGCTAGACTGTAGATGGAGATGACGAAGGACTGCGACCAAGAAGTCTATCACTGTTGCGCTTGCCTGCCAAGCCATCTGTGACAGTCCCTTCTATCGACATCCATGATGAAGTTTTCGCGCTGGTACAAATTAGATTCGCCTTGTGAAGACTGAAACGCTCCATTCGCCGGATTGGGCATCATGTTGCAACTCTGTGCAAGAAGTGCATGGGGCGTAGAGTTGAACTCTCGCTGTTTCGCAGCTGTCAAATTCATTTCCACAATCCAAGTACAATCAGACTGAAATTGGCGTAGGTAGACTCAAAAGTCAGACAAGTTACTCGTTTTGAAAAGGGGCGATTGGTGTCCAGAGTCGACATATGATACACATCTAAGCTCTCGTCGCTGCGATCTGTTTACCACACTGCACTCGTTGGCACAACTGCAAGATACGGATTCACATCACCACGACCTCACAACTCCCAGCTCCACGCAACGAGTGTCGAGCAGATCTGAGATCATGCGCCTCACAATCATCACTTGTGTCGCTCTCGGCGCGCTGGCGAACTGCTGTCCCAATGTCGAAATGCAAAGGAGAAACTCGTCGTATCCAATCGCTCCTGGTGCAAGATCAAATCAAACTTCAGAAACTGAGACTGCGACGGCATCAAATCAAGGGGGTCAAGCAAGCGAGAGCGGTTCATCTCAGCAACAACAATACACTGGAAGTGCGTCTTCGGTCCAGATCCCCATGATGGCAGCAGGAGCCGTTGGAGTAGCTATGCTGGCAGCTTTCTAAGGAAGCAAGGCTTTTAATGTACGACGCAGAGGACATTGGTGAAAAAGAGAGTCAAGGCGCGGGCCAGAAGCGTATGAAGATGGAGTCAATCGGCGCGAAAATATTATTCTTCGGATGCGAGATGCTTGGAATTGGACTCAGTGCGGTTGGATACCCAGAAGAGTGCTTGGTGATTGTTTTAGCAGCGACAGAGGAGATCAGCAGTATAGCTAATGTAAGATTCGACGATTTTGGCACAAGTTCGCAGTGTCGATGAGAGTTGCAATTGCAAGACTTGGCTCGGTAGCGACGAAATCCTGAGCGGTGCGGTTGTAGCTGTCCCATGTCCGATTGCGGTCCATTTGGCCAGTATCTAAGACGCCATATTCACGCAGTCGGTGTGTGCACTGTTGAAGGACTGCTGGCGGAACTCTGCGAGGTGAAAATGGTGGACGGTTGCACGTGGCTCTTGGCGGTCATTTGGTTGCATCAACTCGAGACCTTCAGCACCACAACGTCGGCTTTGGCTGTGACATGACTCCTGATGACTACAGTATGCACCAACACTGTAGTCTCTCCTGCAATCGCGAGTGAAATCGCAGCCGGATATTCCTTCGGAACACATCATTGCCAAGCCGGCGCAAAGGTTTGGAGTGACGACAGAGAGGTCGTCACATGCGACACCACCATCACCTCCGCGGCGACAACAAGACCACATGCCACGACTCGACGTCCAATGCAGAGCATGCATCGACATGTGCAACCCCTGAAACGATGCAGATGACCTCGAAATGTGAGTGACGATCAACAGCCTTTTGCCTTGTGCGGAGCGGGGTTGGCTGAGCCGGGAAGAACCATGGGAACAGCTTCAATAATCTCACTTCCAACACTTTGAGGTTTCGCACAAGCAGTTGACAGCAATTCCCTGGCATCTCGCGTTCTGCTCGGACCTCGTCACTGTGCTCGGTCTGTCATACACTCGTTTTGGTGTCGACCATGGCCGGCCTCGTTGCTAGACTTCTAGCGCTGACCCAGGCCCCGCTATTCCCTCAGGTCTGCGACAATCATCAGCTGCAACTGGCGATGTGCACTGACTTCTACACAGTTCTCTTCTCCCGAAGCTCTAGACAAGCCGCACTCGACTGCAGTGAGATCCGTTGAGACCGAAATTGCTTTTGCCGCCGACAGCGACAACAGATGCAACTCCGACAGATACGACCCATATGTCTGCGAATGCCTAGGCTTGAATGGCTGCTGGTTCCCTTCCGAGATCCAAGAAGGGCCACCATACTCGCACGATGAGCCGTGGCCACAGAGATCCAAGACGTGCAACGTGCCAGCTGGTGGCAGTCCCGAGGGCGATGACGCTCCAGCTATTCTCAAAGCTTTCCACGATTGTAAAGAAGATGGTCATATCATCTTTGACAATACTACTTACTACATCAGCACCATCATGAATACCACGGGATTGAAGGACGTCACTATCGAGCTCCGCGGGACCATGCTCTGGGACACGAACATCCCATATTGGCTGGCAAACTCGATGCCCATTGGGTTCCAGAACCAGACGGCCGCATGGCATCTTGGTGGCGAGAATTTGCACTTCTTCGGGCATGGATCTGGCACGATCGACGGCAACGGTCAAGCTTGGTATGATTTCAACCAGGGCGTCTCCAACCGGCATGGCCGACCACATTCTCTTTTGATTACAAATACAAAGAACGCCGTGGTGGAAGGCCTTCGCTTCATCAAACCGCAGATGTGGACCATGACCGTGGCTCGCTCGGAGAAGATGCTGCTGCAGGACATTTTCATCAACGCCACCAGTGAGACGAGAGATTTTCGCGCGAATGTCAATACGGACGGCGTTGACACAGTATATGCCAACAACATCACTTTCTTACGATGGACGGTAGACAACGGAGACGACAGCATTAGCATGAAGCAGAACAGCACCAACATCTACATCGAAGCCTGCACTTTCTACAACGGACAATCTCTCGCCATGGGGAGCATTGGACAGTATCCCGGTCAAATCGAAGTCATCGAGAATGTCACAGCGCACAACATCAAATGCTTCAACACGGGCTATGGAGGCCGAGTGAAGACATGGACAGGCAGGAACAAGGGCTATCCGCCCAATGGAGGCGGCGGTGGCCTCGGTTGGGCGAAGAACATCACCTTCACCAACTTCCAGCTGCACGACGTCAACCTCGCTTGGGCAATCTCGCAATGCACTTCCTACAATGGACAGAGAGGAGATTGCAATACCTCTGATTTCAAGGTAGGTGGTCGAGCTCTGTTTACTGCTCGCCATTGCTGACACTGCACCAGGTTTCGGACATGCATTGGGGGAATGCGAGAGGGACGCTCAAAGGCGACCGGGTCGCAACTCTGCAATGCTCGGCAGAGGCGCCTTGTTCGAACATCAATCTCTTCGACAATGAGTTGTGGGCACTCGACCAGAACATTCCATCGTACTCGTACCTCTGTGAAGCGGTGGAGAACACAATCGGTTTCAATTGTACGGGGGCTTGCAACGGACAGTGTCCTCGCTGAGCTCTTGGCTTTGGGGTTAGGATCGGAAACACAGCACCGCCACGGGATTATCAAAGCAATGGCATTTGCCAGCTTCTCAGATCTTCTTTCGCCGACCATGGGCGCTCCCGTCTTTTGCATAATATAATAACATAAAATGCACAAAGATTGGCGAGCGAAAGCAAATTATAAATTCTGTTTTATCAATCGATTGGTGCGAACGAGATGTGATTAAGCAATGGTAGCCACAGCTACCGGCTTCGTTTCCTTCTTCTGCTCAGTAAAAGTCTCGGGCCACAGGAATGCTCGATCTTCAACACTGGGTGTCATGGCTTTGAACGTAGGCACAGCATTCCTCGAGCTGATCTTCCTCCACATGTTTGCTCGTGGGTTGAACTTGACTGGCAGGCCTTCGCCCTTGGTCTTGGCTTCGTCGAGTTTGGCGATTCTGGTCACTTCTCTTTGGATATCTGCGAAGCTGTCGTATGGGATGTGCTCGATGTTGTTGTCGATGCAATGCTTCTCTAGCGCGAGGCCTCTGCGAGCGAAGAGGACGTCGGATTGGCCTGCGGCAGCAAGGTCCGAGATGCCGTCACCGATGAAGACGATCTGTGCATGTCAGTAAATACATTTGTGCAAATTTGGTAAAACCAGGGCCTACCAATGGGATTGTCCCATCCTCACTCTCCAGCTTGGCTCTTGACTTGTACTCATCGATCGAAAGAGCCTTGTCGTGACCAAGCGCCGTTTCGTGGCGCCATACTGGCTTCCAGCTGTGCCCGTCAACGTCAATCTCCGCCTCATTCGCGACGATGTCAATCCCACTGCTCTGCTCCTCGCCAAGGAAATGGTCAAGAACTCTGCGTAGCACAGGTTTCAGGCCGGCGGAGATGACATTGAAGGGAATACGGTTGTTCCTGCAAAACTCATGGAACTGCTTGAAGCCGGAGTCGACAACAAGGCCTTCCTCCAAAGCCTTGAATCCATCTTCGAAAGGAACATCGAGGGAGCCCCACATCTCTTCCGAGACATCTCTGAAGCTGCGTTCGCCGCTTTTGATCTGTTCCTCCAACTCGGCGCGTCGTTCAGTACCACATCCAAAAGCGTTGAAGAGGATGTGGCCCGTATCTTGCATGAATATGGTGCCGTCAAAGTCTGCAAGACTCATCAGTAAGGATTGCGATGGGGGACTTCACGATTTGGGTCACCAGAAAAGCAGATAATCTTTCTCGTCGTGCCCATGTCAGACACATCGATGTTCTGTTTGCCGCTCGCCATCTCTGCTTGCTCGTTCGGCGGAGTCAGCGCTATCGGTGCCATTTTGAAGGAGGATTGGAGAGTGTGACGGGCAAGGCAAGGAGCAATAGTCGATATCGAGATACACGCGGGGGCAAAGATATGGGGAAGATGATGGAGTATAAGAGCTTGTAGCGCGCACGCCGTTCTAGTCCTATCGTTGACCCATAAGCGATGATGTCTGAAAAGCGGTCCCAAGGGATGGTGTGGACTGGGTGGGTATCGAACGTGGACAAAGACCTATTCATTGACCCCCAGCTTCAGCGCAGCGGCCACGTACGCCACGATGATGGTATCGATGCTGTGGTAGGCGCCGGACCTAGTACCGCGGAGGATCTGAGATGCCCAACGTGGTTGAGAGTTGCTGCTGCCTCCCGTGCATGAAGCTAGCTGTGAGCGGTGTAGCAGCACGCCAGCACCATTGAGCCGCAGGTTGACGCGCCACGCGCGTGTTCTCAACCATCTTGATAAGCAGGCCCGAGATTCGCTAAGAGGAATCGATGCGATGGTGGGCGAGAAGTTTTCCTGCGCAAAGTGGATCAACAGTATGAAGTCAGATCTGTGGGCTTGTTTGTGGTCCCCGTGGTCGCTCCACGGTGGCACTGTGGGAAAACGGTCGACGAGTGACTCCTGGCGACACTTCGAGATGCGGCCACGTGAGAGTGTGCAGCATGCACGAAATGCGCACTCGGCCAGCTGATGAGATGCTGATGTCTCTGGCAGAGAGAACACAATCGTGAGAAGAGGCGAGCACAGAGTCGCGAAGTGTGTTGTTTCTGCGCCAAGCAGACGCTAACTAGGGCAGAATCGGCGTGGCTCTGCCCTCTCCTCTCCACCAACGGGTCACGTCCTTCAATTGGACTCGAACCTCGCATGCCAATCTATCGGTAGAGAACGCGGCTCCGAAATGGTGAAGCTTGCCGGTAGGAACCCATCGTTGGTCTCGTGTACTTGTCTTCTCAGCTGCGTCTACATAGTCAAAGGTGCTAACGGCAAACCACCAAATGCCACCACTCCACGCCTCCAGTCGAAATCGATTTGTAGCACCGGAACAGCAGCCGCAGGGACCGTGACCGGGCTCAATTTGACTCCCACCGCCAGACTGAGTGTATCATGGTCGTATGAAATCAGATTCAGGCCATCCGCTGTTTCCTTCGAAAGCCCAGCCTCCTCGATCAAGGCCTTCTTCGCGATGAGGGCATCCACGGCCTCCGTGATATCTGGTGCAATGGGATTCGTCACAACGGCGACGATGCGTTTGCTGTCTGCAACATTCTCTGCATTCCGAGATTAGCGCAGCTGTTCCAATTCAGCCATGACTCGCTATGCTTTGCAGGCATCATATGAACCATGGGTCAGCCAGCAGCAAAGGAGCCTGCGTGCTCCGCAGGCAAAGCGCAGCACCACCACTTCCATGATCCATGATCCACTTTGCTTTGCTCAAAATGTGAATTGGTCACTCACGTGGTTTGATAGTCATGGCACGGGAAAACGCAATCCGGTTTGTACGGTTGACTTCTGAAAAGGATTCCCGAATAGGCTGATACGCTGCTACTCCCCCCGTATAGTTTCCGACAGCATATGTGGTGGTTCTGATTGCAGCGTCCAGTACCAAGAGGTCGTTTACCAACATGTCTCCTCCAGCATCTCGCTGCTCCAGAGGGGTCGCGATAGAGACGGCTGTGCCGGCAAGAAGCAGCACGACAGCTGAGAGGCCAAACATTGTCGCTCTTGGTGTGGGACTCGACCAGGAACAGAGGATGAAGTGAGACTTACATTGCAGTGCCTCGAGCGCCAGGTTATCATCTCGACGGCTCAGACGCCACCGTGACGCTGTGATTCTCATAGCGCGTCGCGCGACGCTCGAAACTCAAAAAGATACCGAGGCGAAACAGCAGGACATTGAGGTCTGAGGTCCGTTCTAGCCCATAAGTAGCTTCCCGTCAGCCACTACTAGTCTGGGCATCCGCTGGCTCAGGACCTATCCTGCGAGCATGTCTCGCCTGTTTGCAATTGATTGAGCTTCTCGGTATGACAGCCACAAGCAGCACCTACTAAGTCGTAGATCTTGTAGACTAGCAAATTATCGGAAACGCATTCCATATCCAGGTAGGGCAAGCAGATGATGTGTAGTTGACAGCGAGCAGAAAGAGCATTTCTCTACAGCAGTCGACAGCGCGCAGCACTCGTACATATGGACGACAGATGCCGAGCGCGTTCTGCTCCGCGAGACACTGCCCCAAAATCTATCGAGGCATAGGGTGTGGATACTGCAAAGATTGTCGAACACCATTAAGTCTTGATTTTGCAACGCAACAAACTCGACTTCAGAAAGCTGACCTGCTTATTGAGATCAAGATGAACTCAGCCAGTAAGAACTTGGCTCAGCTTAAACAGCTACTAGATTCAGCCCTAGATGGAGCAAGATAGTCGTTGCGTGGCATGGGATCTCCTATGCGCGAAGGAAGAAAGCTGCAACGCATCAAAGTGGCGGAGCTGAGCTCGACAGCTCTTATAACTGCAGCCTCGGTAGCCCTCAAGAACTAATGCGCAATTCCAAGATCAATAGTGGAGATTTGACAAGGACATCACTTGTCAGTCAATGAGCGACGAGAAATCTGACTCGTTCCCGATTCTCATCCCATTTCCAGGCCTCGCAGCTCATTTCTACCCCACGGACCATATAATCGCATCACGAGTTCGATCTTCCGCGCGTCTCACTGGTCCAATATGCCGCCACTACCAGAATTCATTTGGGCGTGGAAATGCACGCCAGGAGCAAAGGATGTACTCCACAAAGAAAAGATACCGCTTCCAAAGCTCGGGCCCAACAGCCTTCTCCTCAAAATCAAAGCCATGGGAGTCTGCCACAGCGACTGTCTGATCAGAGACTTGCCAGAAGCCCCGCCTCAATGTCTCAAAGAATGGACACTTGGTCACGAAGGCGCAGGCGAGATCATGGAGATGGGATCTGAAGTCGACACATCTACATTCCAAGTCGGAGACAATGTAGCGATACATCCTGTGCCCGGTTGCGGAAAGTGTCTGTCGTTTCAGTCTGGATATCAACGCATCTGTCAAACCGCCGAAAAGGGAGGGTACGGTCTCGGATTCGATGGGTTCATGCAAGAATATCTGGCCGTCCGGGCAGACGCGTGCGCAAAAGTGCCCGAGGGGGTTACCAGCCGAGCACGCTTGTATCGCGGCAGATGCATTGTTAACAGCGTACCATGCTGTCAAGTACGCAGCTGAAGTGAAGCCGGATCAGACGATTGCCATCACCGGATTAGGCGGTCTCGGTCTCAATGGCTTGCAAACAGCACTCCACCTCGGCGTGAATAGAGCCGTGGCGTTTGACAAACGACAAGATGCCCTGGACGTAGCAATCCGCATGGGCCTCCAAGCCGAAGACGCGTATTGCACGGCTGAGAGTCGAACGAAGCCTATTCCGGAGATATTGGCCGAGAAAGGCGTAGTAATCGACACTGTCATCGATTTCGTCGGGCACGAAGACACCATAAGCCTTGCACAGCAAATCGTTCGCCCGGTCGGCCTGATCGTAATGGTGGGTTTGCTGAGCCCGACAGTGGCGATAATACCATACCATGTAACGCAGAACTGCTTGACGATCAAAGGGTCGTTCTGCGGAGACATGAACGGTTTGAATGAGGTGCTGCAGCTGCTCAAAGAAGGCGTCTTGAAGCCCGAGACCAGCACAGCTTCGATTGAGCATTTGCCGCAAACGCTTCGGGATCTTGATGATGGTAAGATCGTCGGAAGAAAGATTCTACTTCCGGATTGGTCATAATACCGTGAGAAGGCGTAGCTGAGCTCATCACTTGGTCATTGTCACAACGCGTGCCACCTGGCAAGGGCCATGTTCAAGTTCATCTCTTCAAGAAGCTCTATGCTCTACACGAGTCGCTAAAAATACTGCTACCACAATTCATCACAATTCATCATGTGGCGCTGCCGGCCTCCCAGAGTCCTCATGCAAATCCACGCCAATCTTCTTCCTCCACTTCTCCCACGTACTCCAAAAGTCCTTTTCCATGCCGCTCTCCATCTGATCGGGTAATACGACAACGTACTCCACGTGCAAAGCACCGTAGCCTCCATTCTCGTCGTTCCAGATGGGCATGCCTTCGCCTTGAAGGACCTCGACGTGACCCGGCTGAACGACTTCGCCTCGTTTCCGCGAGAGTTGCACCACGTGCCCATCCAGATGTGTGAGGTTGCGTGTCCAATCGCCCATCCACGCCTCTCGTAATGATAGGATCTCGCGCCAAAACAAATGCTCGCCCTTTCGTCGGAAAAATGTGCCGTCCGTGCGGTCTTTCTCGTCCTTTGCAAGCCTCGGGTCGCTCTCTCCAACCTGCACAATCAGACTTCCGGCTTCCCAGTCGGGACTTTCATCACCCTCGTTTTCATACTGCACTCGTCCATTCCTCGGCATGCCCTTCTCCACCGTCAAATCGTAGGCCTCCTCGCTCCTCACGACCTTGGAACCGCCACAGGTTTTGCACTTGTGCTTGATGATCTCTCCTTTGCCGCCACACATGTCGCATTGCATCTGCATCTGCTGGAAGATGCCAGGCGCGAGCATTTGCTTTTGTATCACCATTCCGTGACCCGAGCACTTGTGGCAAGTGTCCTTGTGTCCGTCTTCACTCCCGGTGCCTTCACACTTGGGGCAAATGACTTGCTTCTCCACCTTGAACTCGTGCTCGGCGCCGGTGTAGAAGTCTTTCAAGCTGACTTGGATGCGCACTTCCATGTCGGGACCTTGTCGTCTCCCATGACCAAAGTGTCCGCCGCCGCCGAAGAATTGATTGAAGATGTCGAAGGGGCTCCTGCCTCCTCCTCGCCCGCCTTGCCCGCGCTCCTTGTGCTGCTTGACCCCTTCGGCTCCATGTCTGTCGTAGATCTGGCGCAACTCGTTATCGGCGAGCGTCTCATAGGCTTCGCTGACTTCGACGAATTTCTTGGCTGCGGTCTCGTCGTCTGGGTTTTTATCGGGGTGGTACTTTTTGGAGAGGCGACGATACGCCTTTTTCAGGTCGCGTTCGTCGGCGGATTTATCGAGTCCGAGGACCTGGAAAAGTGTTAGAATGCAGAATTGGTAAGACCGGGAAGCATACTGACCTTGTAGTAGTCTTGCGCACATGCAACAGCGAGCAGGCTGAGCAGCGCTAGTGTGAAGAAGAGCATGGTCGCTGCGAGGGGCAATGTTGGTCAAGTCGCAGACGACAAGTGGACATTGATGGTCGATCGATGGTGCTGGGACAGAGCGAGGTCGGCTAGGCGATCATGTCGATTTGGCGGGATCAAACAGCTGTCACAGGCAAAACGAAAGACGGAAGTGGAGTGTGGGTGGGAGAATGCAGCACATGCAAGGCACGAGGCTTCTTCGTTGACTCCAGACGGACATCACTCGAACACTTGTCGTAAACCCGATCAAGCTTTCGGTCATCCCTGCTAGTGCCTCGGTAGAGCAGAGCCTCATTCCGCACCTGTCATCGGGACTTGCGTCCAAACTCGTTCTTCTACACGTCACACGTCCAGCACCACTTACGACCATCTATCAAGCGGACCTGCTTGACATAGCTCGGAACTCGATTGCTCGGACTCAGGGAACTCGCTGCAATTGCTTGGAACCCTCAGTCCGCGATCGAACCACGGAACACGGCAGCAAGTGGCAACTGTGAAAGCCGGTATGCTGTTATTATATGGCTGCAAAGTACGGCCGAATGCGACTATGGTATCTCCAAAACAAGCTCCGGAACTCCATCCCGACCGCTTTGAGATGCAATGCTGGTAGAGCGGCCATGATTTCAATCCAGCGACGGGTTTCACAGTGCCACGCCCGTCTTGGACAAGTCGGCAGCCATTGCCTCGCGGATCTTCTGATGTCGATGCCTTCGTTCTGCTGCGGGCAGAGAATCCGTGGCGCGATCATCAAAGATCTTGAAACGTTTCTCTATCCGATGGGCAGCGCTAGTCCCCCATGCAAGGCTGGAGCAGGTGTCAGAGTGAGGTCGCTGTCCAGTGTGAAGAGAGATCTGCTCACGCTGAATGGTCTGCTGTCATTATGTATGCCACGCCCATGGGCAAAGAGGCAAGTGCTCCGACCCCTATGAGGGCTTTAATTGCTGCAACTGACATCGTGTCACTGATGCTCGATGATGGTTGCTCTCCGGTGTCGTGCAATATCTGTGATCGGAGTATACGTCCGTCGAATGCCGCTGATATTCAAACAAGGTCCTGTGCTGCTGCTGTTGTGTGATGATGCCTTCCGAACTGGCGGCGCACGAGATGCTAGATATACCACTTACTATGCGGGATTTTGGACCTATTCTCTGTCTTGCGAGTCGGACGCATGGGTATGTCGTACCCTCCGCAGATGAATCGCATGGTCTGGCACATCACGATAGTCAGTGGTGTGATGTGATGCGCGAAAGGGATTTTGGCTACGCAGCCAGTGGCATCGGAGAGCGCCGAATTCGCCCGCAGAACCCACCGTCTCCCTACGTGTCACGCTACCTCGCCAGCTTCCGGGCACGATTGTCACAAGCTCTACACACACGTGCTTCAGGCATTGCGCCACAAATGTTGCGTGCCATCCCTTGACAAACATGCGTGCGGCGTCGTCGGGCTCTACGCCCTGATCCCGCGCTCTCCTTTCACCGTCTACAACGCCGTCCGTGAGTCCTTCGATGACACGCTATGGGCTCGATCCTCATTCGATTTTACTTGTATGGTATGTACATCTGTTCAGCGATAGTCCTGATTCCTGAGCGCATGTCAGAAATCCACATGGCCATGCGTCGCTGTGTCCGTGTGCGCCAGAACGCGGCCGCGTCCTCCTTCACTTCCTCCTATCTGCACGGACTTCATGGAGGTGCGACGGGCTTGCACACCGTTGCCTGCCTGGACGATACAGAACAGTTCAGACGAGAAATGCCATTCGAGTGCAACGTCAAGATGCCAAGAGGCATCTTGCATGTACCACATTGCCCTAATTCCCAACTCCTCCTGCTGCAGTGAATGAACCAAGTCGTTCGTCAGCGATTCATTGACGCTGCGACGCATCGGCCGACTACCGGCCTCCTAGCGATGCACATCATGCTCTCCCATCTCACCCTCGGAGAGGCCAGGCATGCCTGACCACACCCAGGGTCCATGGCTTCTCGAACTATCTCGGTCCGGAAGTTAGAGTTCACTATCCCTGCGCTTTCCTTCGGTCCAGGGCTGGAGGACACTTCGGATTGCATTCCGAGCAGGGCTGCATCGCAGACTACAAAGCGCCACTGGTCCACGCTCATCGTTGTGCACCAACGGCTATGAGCATCGCGTCCACCGCAGACATCATGACGAACCCCATCGATGAAATCACGCAGCGTTGGGAACGAGATGTCCAAGAAATCAAGACCGCTGTTGACAGAATGATCGAGGCAATGAACACGGACACTTTCACTCTGGACAACCCGCAAGTCTTCGAAACCCATGATGTCGAGGTCTTCCAAGCTACCCATCCATTCTGGAGTTCCCAGAAAGTCTTCACCTTTGACGGATACATTGACGGATATCACGCTTACAGGGGTCATTACACGGAGTACTCCATCCAAATCACAGAGAACATTGTGAACTACGTCGACGACACGCATGCCGACTGTCACATCAATTATGAAGCGCACAACGCACCTCCTGGTCTTATCCGCCCCGGCGTCTGTGTATTGACGTTTCACAAAAAGGATGGGAGATGGCTTTGTACTTCGCTTGCGACGCTGAATGGTATGGAACCAGACGACAGGTGTAGCAAGGGCGCATTCTGCTTGTGATGACGAGGAGTTGGAGGCCTGCGATACAGCTGCGCTACTGCTCTATGGACGGAACAATGTGATCAACTCAGCCCTGGGATATGCATCGACACTAGCAGGCTCGGCAACGGCACTAAGCTTCCCTTCCCTTTCCTTTTGGCAGTGTATTCACTAGGATATGTCTCACTAGCATCCTCCATCGCTCAGCTCACCACCAAACGTTGCAGCGCACGATTTGTCAGCCAGCAATATCGCCTCCTTGACTCTGTTCAGGGGATAAACGATTACGCTGGTCTGGGGCAGCACCCGAACAAGGCCACTCCTTCAAGGAGTGGGGATGCGCAATTGGAGCATTCAAAGGCAAATGCCAGCAGCATATGTAAATCTCGCGTTGCTCGTCATTGCATCTCATTCGCGCTTCTTTGCCAGGGCATGGCAGCGAATGCACTGGTTCCCATCAGGGGTCGCATATTCGGGACGTCGTGTTCAAGGCAGGGTGGTGCATGGGATTCGAATCATCCGATGGTACATTTCCGATCGCAAGTTGTCTCTGATAACCACCCACCAACGGAGCAGACGGCTTGGCATCAGTCACTCTTCCTCAAGTCGTGCCAATAGAGAAAGCGCAAGCAGCCGACTGAACTACCCAGATGCCTGCTTGTACCGTAGGCCGGCATCCACAAGGTTGTGCTTTGCACACAATCCTAGAGCTTGTTGCACGCAAGCAAGCTCCACGATGCGACACCCCCGCATTGACGGCAACGACAGTCGACGTTCGTGCCCCTCCGTTATGCTTCCGTTGACAGTTCCGGAGAGTATTACAGTACCCTACATTCTGAATTCCTTGGGTCGCCGATTAAGCACTGTATTACGCAGGCGTCGACCACTCAAAGGACCAATAACGACCAGAACATCGGCGCTACTAGCAAAGTTGACACTCTTTGACAAATTCTGTCAACCATGGCACCACCATCAGCTATCTCTCACGTGCTCGAGCTCTGTCTCTACGTCAAGGTCCGTACCACGAGATCGCTTGAATGCCATACCATCTTCCATCATCTCTCACAGCCCTCCATATACATACAATCAGCCAAATCCATCACAATCCATGGTAGAACCATCCGAACTAAGCCGCCGCACAGGACATCCACAAATCCAATGACTTCTACACCAACATCCTCGGCCTGACAGCCGAAGAACTCAAACCCGCAATTCTCAAAGAACGCATGTCGGTCTTTCCCATAGGAAACACCACAGTCCTGCTCTTCGCCTTGGGCCAAACAAGCGAGGACGTGCACCCCATACCCTCACAGCCGGATCTCTGCGTGCCCAAGCACGGACCCGAAGAGAAAGCCATGCAAGCTTTACTCGAGGGCGGAGAGAAGCTCCGTCAGCATTATTGTCTCGCAGTCGACACGAAAGCCGAAGCGTTAGAATGGGAGAAGTATCTGAAGGGAAACGGCGTCGAGTGTCACGGCAAAATGGAGTGGCCAAGGGGTGGGTACAGTGTGTATTTTCTCGATCCCGATGGACACGTGGGTGAGATCGCCAGTCGTGGCATCTGGGCGCATTGGTGAGGTAAGTCAAAGAGAGCACGATCCTCGAAGAATTCAAAAGTTATCATAACACATGCTATCTGCGTACGGAAAGTAGCGGCCATTGCGGGCTGAAAAAGCCCCTGCCTGCTGATCGTAAACAATGTAAAAACGAGCCGGAGCTCTACCCGAAACCAACGCCAAGTGATGCAATATAATTTTGATGAACCACAACCATGTTTCGTCGTCGCAAAACTCGTACCATCATGTCATCACTCTCTCAAGTCGTTTAGATCATGCGGCCCGCACCGCTCATGAGGTGTGCGAGGGAGTCGTGGTCACGCTTGGCAGGACCGGCAGTGGCCTCGGGGAAGTTGGAAGTGGTGACGGCTGAAGGGGTGAAGACACCGTTGTTGACGAGCCAAGCAGCGGCGTTGAACTCGGAGTAGAGTTCCTTGACACGGAAGCCGTAGGTGTTGTTGGTGTCTGGAACGACGACGAGGATACCGTTACCGACGACAGGCTGTACCTTGATTAGCGATCTGTTCAAAAGTCTGGTCCACGGAGTACTCACAATGTTGTTGGACTCAGTGGGTTGACCGGCAGCAGAACGGAGAGTTTGCCAGCGAGTAGCGACGTGATCGCATCCGTGCCAGGTGTTGAGGGTGTCGAATGGGATGAGTGGCTGAGCTCCCTGAGCGGCCATGAAAGCGGCGCGACTCGCGAACGAGACCTCGTTGACGACGAAAGGACCAGCGTTGCCACGGTTGCGGATGATGTTCACCGCGGAAGAGTAGTCGATGAAGTCCTCGGTGAGAGCCTCAAGGGCGAGTTCGTCCGAGTAGTCTTGGATGAGCTGGCGGAAGATCTCAGCACCAGCAGCGGCCTGCTCGTCGTTCAAGCAGAACGAGGGAGTCGGCGCAGGACAGCCAGTGGCAGATGGAGGAGGCGAAGTTGGAGTGGGTGGCTGAGGTGCGTTCTGCTTGCCCTTGCCCCATTTGCCATAGCCCTCACCCTTCCACTCATTTCTCCAGATTGGGTGCTCTGGTGCTGGGGCAGCGAGCACAGTAGTTGCGAGAGTCGCCGCAGCGAGAGCCATGGTGGTGAATTGCATCTTGATTAGGTGTCTGGGGGTTCCCGAGGATTAAACAGTGATCGCGTTGGAAGGCGGTTGTGGTGAGTGAGCGAATGTGTGAAAGCGATTGATGCTGGTGTTGATGCCGAACGATAACAATGGCGAGGCAGATGGTTCTAGATATACGTCCCACAGGAGCCCACCTGTTCGTTGTTGTGCAAATAGAAGTGGGTTCCGACCATCAGCCATGCATCTGGCTTGTCGACGATAGCATCTGTGCTGTCCGCCATTCGTAGCGACCCAAGACTCTGCTGCAGGCCATCAGATCATGCAGAGTCCCGTAATAGCAGTCGACAATTCTCCGATTGCCAAAGTCCGCCTCGGCAACCATCCCGGATTCGCGAGCGCAGCACGCGGTAAGCGAGTGGAGACTTTCATTCAATGCATTCTGGATGTGCATCCCACCCTGTCCACAGCCACGACAGCCCCTTGGCGACTTCTGGTCGAGGGCTGCATTTGGACGTCGCCAACTCGAAATTTTTTAGAGCGCTCCGCCTGGTTGAGTCAATGATGCGTACAGTAGTGACTCGAGATAGTCGTTCGAGCCACCGTTGCCCAGATACGGCTCTCCATGGTGCGGCACGGCGGAGTGGCCATTGCGGCCAGGGTTTCGATGGTGCAAAGACAGCGAAGCCTGGGGGCCAAGCGACCAGTGGATGATGTGGGACTTGGCGGGTGAGAGCCAAGAACAAACAGTTTTATTCTAGGTGAAGGAATGCTGCCCGTGACCGCCACGACCACAATAGGCAGCGTTCGGGCAGGCCGATTGAAGGCTCGCGCCCAAGTGACGGAGCGCGTCAAGAGTCTTGTGATGCGGCGACAGCAATGATCGTCTGCTCGGGACGGGTGGCCTTGGTTGTCGGCTGCTGGAATCCGGATCCTGGCAATTTCGCTGTACCTGTCACGGTCGAAGCGCACAGCATGAGTGAACAAGTGGAGTGCCGTCAAGGGACAATCCGGTTTGGATCGGTGTCACTCCGAATGCGGTATGGCGCACTGCCGCATCCATGCGAGGGATATGCAATGCGCATTGTTCGCAAGCGATGGGAGACGGATAAGACGACCGCTCCGCGCGCTCGCGGCGGTG
>ANSM01001035.1:0-24173 GCA_000347735.1 Cercospora canescens BHU | reverse complement strand
GACCCAACCCGGCCGGCACTAGACTGCCACTTTCACCTCGACATCCGTCACAAAAAAAGCCTGCCCTCCGCGCGCGAGACCAGCTATCCATGTGCTCCAGATGGAGCATCACGAGGTCCAGTCGCACCATTGCGGTGCACGCCAATGCACTCTTAACATGCTCCTCGCGCCCGGCTGCCCGGTAGGTGTCGTGCTCGCCTCTTTCTTTCGTTGGTTGCTGCCACTACTCTCGTGCTACACTCGGGCGTGCATTGCTACTGCGTAATCAGCAATATCCCCACCCGACACTGTACACTGTCACAACAGCGCGATTCAAGACCGAAGAGTTTACGATGTGCTGGCCCACGAAAGTCGACGAATACCGTCCTCCGGCCCCACGGTACGTGAGGACGACGAGGAGATACAGCCGGACATACTCACCATCTCCTCCGCCAATGCGTCGCATAGAGCGAACGTATATCCGGAGAGCACCGGAGCCACTCCCTCCTCCACCTCCGCCCATGAGCCAGCTCCCTCCTCCCCCGCCTCCCATGTCGGTATATCCGCCGTCAACAAAGGCACCCTCGGTTCCTCCACCACCCCCAGCACCGTCCTCAAAGCCGCCGTCCAAGGCTCCTTCAGCGGCCCCTCCTCCTGCTGAGGATCCACCAAAAGTGCCATCTCAGGCGCCCTCTAAAGCTGCATCAAAAGCTCCATCGAAAGCACCATCCGAAGCTGCTTCGAAAGCGCCGTCCAAGCCCCCAACCGAAGTTGCTTCGAAAGCGCCGTCTAAGCCTCCAACTGAGGCACCCTCCAAACCCCCGACTGAAGCACCGTCCAAGGCCCCGTCGAAAGCACCTTCGAAGGCGCCATCAAAAGCACCCAGTGCTGCACCCGACGACGCGAAAAGCAAGGCTCCATCGCAAGCACCTTCGCAAGCGAAGAGCAAAGCGCCGTCTGCTGCGCCGAGCGGAACAAAGGGTAAGGCATCAGACCCACCAGCAAGCAACATTGGGTCAAAGAAGTCCATTTCTAACTACATCGAAGTCGAGAGCGAAGGCGGCAGCAGCAGCGCGAGCTCTAGCAGTGGCTCCAAGTCCGGTCCCCGATCGCACTACTCTATGCATGAGAAAGAAACCGAAGTTCGTCGATACATGCGACCCCGAGATGATTGGGAGACATATCGCTATGTCGATGCTCCTCCTCCCCCACCTGCTGTCCGAGGGTACAGTAGGAACAGGTCCGTAAGTGGTAGACGAGATTATGGACCTCCACGAGGAAGCTTTGATCGAGAACTGAAGATCTCGATCAAACGGTGATGGGTCGTACCTGACAAAGGCTGGCGACCGGGTGTGTGGCTCCTTCTATTTCTCTCCGCTTCTACTGTTTGTGTTCGTTTCCGTTTGCATGTATGTGCACAACTTTTCTTTCGAGACGTGCTTCTTATAGCGAAGCCTTGCCGCGACTCATTTGTCGCTTTGACGGCCGATGTTTATGAGTATATATTATAAAGTACTGTACTTTTCGATTATAGCTGTCTCTTGCGCGTGGATTTCGGACGTCGCACCGGTGCCAGACCTATCGACAGCAAGTCTCACATGCGGACCAGACATGTGCGACGGTCATTTGCAATGACGGGCTTGACGTTGCATGTGATGCTAATGGAAGCCGATGTCGATGGCTGACTGACAACGCCACGTGGCTGAGCTCCTCGATTCCTTCCCTGGAAGCCTCATCGTCACGGCTTCCGTGCCTCGAATCGAAACCAAAATCTGAACCTGCGACACCCGAACCCATCAGCACACGCGACACCTCTGCCACCGCACAATAGTCCTATCACGCGATCACCTCGGCATGCAGCAATAAACGTCCTCTCGCTAGGAAGAAATGTGCCTGCACGAGAATGGCAATTCGCGTCTTCCTCCGCGATGGACCGCAAAGGGCCATCGCCTTGGCCACCGACTCTCACGTCTTGATTTTCCGACATAGTCCTTCCACTGCCGGGCAGCAGACCAAATACGGCTCTTCGACATCCATTCCCGAGCCCGGGACGCCGCGATGCATTGTCGAATTCTCTCCATGGGGAGAGCAAGACATGAATGGGTACCGAACCCTATCTTCGCTTTCTATTCAGGGGACACTTGGCTTGGTCACCATCAATGGTGATGTCTTCCTCTGTGTTGTGAATGGCAGCTCAAAGGTTGCCGAAGTGAGGCCTGGAGAACGAGTCAACAGAATCTTGAGTGTGGAATTTCACTGCCTAAATTCGAGTCAATACGATCACTTGCTGCACGATCAAGTGAATCCTTTTCCTACAGATCATCTCGACGCGGACGGATTCGATCATGGAGGCCACCGAGAGCCTCTCCTCGAGCATCCGTGCATGGCGTTAAAGAAGTTGCTCTCAGGAGGAACATTTTACTACTCAGCAGACTTTGACCTCACGAAGAGGATTCAGGATCGTCCGGCCGAAGCGAGCACCATCTCGATTGATAGCTTGGACGCGGGTTTCCTTTGGAATACCTACATGATTCAGCCACTTGTCGATTTTCGGAGTAGATTGAGCAGAAGAGAAAAAGAAGCGCTGGACGCAAGCAGAATCCTGACTTCTGCAATTAGAGGATTCGCGGGAACGGTCCCTGTGCCACCGTCCAGTTCGCCCGCGAGGAAAGAGAATCGAGGACTACCTAGCAACATGACGTTGATCTCTAGACTTTCGTGTCGCAGAGCAGGCACGAGATTCAATGCGCGTGGGATTGATGATGATGGTAATGTGGCAAATTTCTCCGAGACGGAGACAATCTTCACGACTGATCATCTCTGCTTCTCATATGTTCAGTGCAGAGGCAGTGTACCACTGTTCTGGGAACAGGCTTCCGGCCTGCCAGGCCAGCAGAAAATCACAGTAACAAGATCCGTCGAGGCGACCCAACCGGCCTTCGACAAGCACATGCAGAGATTATCCGAGACGTACGGCGATATTGTGGTCGTAAACTTACTAAGCGAGGAGAAGCCACAAGAGCTGCAATTAACGCGACAATATATGCATCACATCGACAGTTCTACTCTGAATCACCATACCAAGGGAGCCGAGTCAGAACATCGGCATATCATCCCGGTCAACTACGACTTCCATGCGGAAACGAGAGGACCTAATGGGTACGAAGCCGCGAGCGGTATCAGAAGATGGATTGAGAATGCCGCACGTGCGTTCGAATATTACCTGTCTCAGGACACTGCAGAGCTCATCAATGAGAATGGGAAGAAGCATTCGGTCCTGGGACAGAACGAGATCTTGAAGCAGGCTGGGGTATTTCGAACGAATTGCTTGGACTGTCTTGATCGCACGAATCTTGTGCAGACCATCATCTCCCAGATTGCTTTTGAGATATTCCTGGAGCAGCGAGGCGAGCACAGGCCGACTTCTGACTTTTGGGCGAGGCACGGCATGCTGTGGGCTGACAACGGCGATGCACTATCTAAGATTTATGCCGGCACAGGAGCTCTGAAGTCTTCATTTACAAGATCTGGCAAGATGTCGTTGGCGGGTACTCTGGCTGATATCAGGAAATCGGCCCAGAGATTCTACATCAACAACGTGGAAGATAAAGGACGACAGACGACTATGGATATGTTGCTTGGTCGCCTGGTCGGGCAGACTTCTGTCCATTTGTTCGATCCCATCAATGATTGGGTGATGGGAGAATTGAATCGGGGAGCACCAGAATTCACACATTCAGAAAAGATCAATATCTGGGTCGGGACCTTCAACCTGAACGGAAAGACGCATGGCATCGAAGAAGATCTGAGCCCATGGCTGTGTCCCAATGTCGAGGACGAATTTAAGGCTCCAGAAATCGTAGCTGTGGCTTTCCAGGAAATCGTGAACCTTGATGTCAACCAGATCCTCTCGACGGATCCGGTTCGGCGCTCCATGTGGGAGTCGGCTGTTCGCGAGACATTGAACTGGAAAGCCAAGAAACGAGGTCATGAAGAGTATGTGATGTTGAGAGGAGGACAGCTGGTAGGAGCTTCACTCTCTGTCTTTGTCAAAGCAAGCATCCTGCCAAAAATCCGAAATGTGGAGGGCGCTGTGAAAAAGACAGGCCTCAGCGGCATGGCCGGCAACAAGGGGGCTGTGGCTATTCGCATGGAGTTCGCAGACACTTCGATCTGCTTGGTTACTGCCCACTTGGCTGCTGGATTTGGGAACTACGACGAGCGAAATCAGGACTATCGCACCATTGCCTCAGGCTTGCGCTTCCAGCACAACAGATCAATTGATGACCACAAGACGGTCATTTGGTTTGGTGACTTCAACTATCGCATTGGCCTGGAGAATGAGCGCGCTCGGGCGCTGATCAAGAAGCGAGACTTGGGCCAGTTGTATGAGAATGACCAGCTGAACCTGCAGATGGTGCATGGGAAAGCGTTCCCACATTATTCCGAGCAGACGCCGCAGTTTCTACCCACGTACAAGTTTAATATTGGTACGGACGAATACGACACATCTGAGAAGGCCCGAATCCCCGCTTGGTGCGATCGTGTCTTGACCAAAGGCGATAATATCCGACAACTTTATTACGACTCGGCACCCTTGCGCTTCTCCGACCACCGACCTGTCTGGGCTCTCTTCTCCTGCACGGTTAGTGTTGTGGATCAGGCGAAGAAAGATCAGATCAGCAACCAGCTGTATGCCAAACGTCGAGCTGTCGTCGGCAATCATACCGCAGGAGCGACTGCAGATAGCGACGATGAGTCTCTCTACGGGTATGAATCGATCGAAGCCGGGCTCCCGCCTGCTAGCTCAGACAAAAGAAAATGGTGGTTGGATAATGGCATGCCAGGGAGATCGACGGTGCAGCCTCCCGGCGCAGGCCATGTGCCCAACCCAGCCCGGCCCTCGAATCCATTCTCCGCCTCCAGTGAGCCAGATTGGGTCAAAGTTGAGAAGCCTGGATCCACACCTCCGTCGCGGCCTGCGAGTCTGTATAGCAATGCGAGCAGCACCGCGCAAGCTGGTTCTTCTGGTCAACTTCAAGGCGAGATTGTGCCTAGGAAGCTTCCTCCGCCATTGAAGCCCACACCGCCGTCACAACAGTCGAGCAAGCCAAACAACATTGATGGGACAGCGGACAACGAGGCTCGCGCTCAGTCACAGCAGTTCACGCGCAAACCCGCTCCACCTCCAAAGCCATCCAAGCCTAATCTCCTGCGATCAACTTCTGGTGCCTCTTCTGCTGCAGCTTCGGTGAAGTCTGTCCCTCCACCGCCCGAACCCAGACGGGCGAACAATACCCCTACCAACACAACCAGAAATGTCGTGTTCCCTCCGCCACCGATCCGAGCTAATGGCGATACAGAGAAACGTAGTCCAGCACCACTGCCCCCTCCACCTAGGAAGCCAGTAAAGACGAGTTCGTGGGGAAGCGACGCAGCTACGACGAGGAAGCCTGTCGATTTACCCGAGAGCCCTGAGAGACCGCCGGCACTGCCGACGAGGAAGCCAACAGCGCCGATTATGGATGATCATGAAGAGGCTGATGGTTTGAAAGGTTGGGTGCCGCTGAGGCCGAGTTGATGCGTCGTCTATTGGTATAGGAGAGGACGAATCGGATATGATGTATGAGAAACGAATGGTCGTCGAATGCGCGACTGGTGCCACATTGTTCCAGTCCACGGTAACCGCCAGCCCCAAAAGCTAGGTTTCCTCGTGCCGAATCACTTACGAATAAGTCGGCACAACTTCTGGTCTCTGCCGAATCAAATCTACCAAAGGCGTGAACAATTTCTTCCCCTCTTCGCCACTTTGCGCCTTCTCCTTCAACTCCTCCCAACTCACCCATTCCCACCCTTCACACTTCTCCTCTTCCAAATTCCTCGCTTCCTGCGTCTCGTCTTCCCGCTCACAACACATGAAAATCGTCACGTAGTGTTTGCCCTCGCCCTCCATGATATCGTTGGTCGCGGTGAGGAATCTCGGTGAGGTCACTTTCAGCCCCGTTTCTTCCAGCACTTCGCGCGTTGCACAGTCGGAGAAGCTTTCGTTGAACTCGAGATGTCCGCCTGGGAGGGCGTGGGTTCCGCTCCCGTGGGAACTTTTGCGCACGCCGAGGAGGAAGGTCGGGTTGGAAAGGTTTGTGGTGTTGGATTGGTGTGTGCGGGAGAGGATGAAGACGCCGACTCCGACGCGGACTGTCGGGGTGGGAGACATTTCTGCCGGGAAAATTCTTCTCTGAAATGTCGGAGGTGGTCTTGCCGGGGAGGGTTTGGGTTGACTGTGATCTCTTCTTCCAAGATGTTGGAGGGATTTTCTTTTCAGGTGAGTGCTTTCTGTGTCTCTTCTTGAAGCTCGCTCTGCGATCATCCAAATTCGGTGTCGGGACTTGGGATTTCTTGTAGCTTCGTCTTGGGGTTGTGGAGGATGTGTAGAGTCATAGTGCTCATGCCCGGCTTCACGCTTCTGGACGAGGCGAGGCGTTCACGGTAGAAAGATTTTCCGTGTATCTGACCTGTCTTGGCAGGCACATGTGATGCCAGACATATGAAGGGCAGAACCAGAAGTGTACCGTCTTGTGCGTATTAAGCGCGAAAGAAGAATTCGGTATGATGGGACGAGGCGTGCTGCTATAGTGCATCAGGCGATTTGAAAAAGTTCTTGTTAGTGAGTTTCACCCTATCATCATGAGTCTCTGGTGCTGAGGAATGGGCTTTTCTGTGAATCCTGTAGACTTCCCATAGCACTAAAAGCGGGATAGAGAAGAGTATGGAGAGTCGAACAGGATCGTCAAACAAGACTGCAATCAGCAGCAACGCATACACGTATCAACTTTCTGATTCAAATGAACTCTGTCCTAACTTCTCGTATACTGCGGCCGTTCCCAATGCATAAACAAGTCCACTCAATCCATCAATAAAAATACCGGCCTCGCACACGTAAAGCTCTTAACACGGTCCCAACAATCACCCGCACTATCAACATCAAGATCTATCTCTCCACCCTCATCCCTGTGCTTCCTCTCTGGGCTCACCAGGAATATGCACCGCGGTAAGCACATCCTCCTCATCCTGCTGCCTCTTCCTAAAGATCATTCTAGCGCTCAAGCCATTGGCACAGACACTGTTATTGATACAAATACTGTACCCGCAACAGCTTCTCGCATCGAGACAAATCTGTCCCGTCTTGCAATCCGAGTTTTTGCTGCAAGTGGGAGATGCGCAAGATGCGTCTTGGAAACATGCCGTCTGAGTCCGGGTGACGTCGTAGCCGCAGTAGCAGTTTTGGGAGGGGTTGCATTGGCGATAGGAACCGCAAATGCCTGGGTTGCTGCAGCCGGTAATTTGGGCTTGTTTGGTGCAGGGGAGGCCGTTGTTGGCAGTGTTGGTGAAGGAGTAGGAGTAGGAAATGTCGTATTCGGAGCCTTGATAGGTGGTTTTGCTCACGGTAGCGTAGCTGTCTTCCTGTGGAACGAAGGATGGTTAGAATGGCCGGCAAAGGGCGCGGAGGTGGGAGAGGGAAAGCCTTACCCAGGTTTGTTTGTACATGGCGCAGTATTGGCCTTGTGGCTGGCGGTTCTTGCTGATCACATATGTGTTGAAGAAGCGGCATGGGGCGGAAGGGTTCGCGACCGTTTGTGCAGTGCATGCTCTGCAAAAGGTCAGTCAGATATTTGCATGTCCTATGGGAGGGAGAAATGAGACATACGCGCCGCAGCGTCTGGCGTCGAATGGCTTGCCATCATTCCAGTACTGAAAGCCAACAAAAGTGCTCTTGTCGTCGCAGTCATTGGGAGCAGAGATGGCACGGCTGCCGAGGAAGTTGGGTCCAGTGTAACCTTGAACAGTATCCACGGTTTGGTTGACATAGCCATTGCTGCCTGCGATGACCACACGGAAATCTGTACGCCACTGGCCATCGTTGACCGCATTTCTAGCAGTGACTGGACCTCCCCAGTAGACGCATTTAATGAGCGTGGTGGATGGACTAGACGATCATCAGCGACTCGCTCAAGCCAATTCCTTGGCATCACATACGGGTTGTCACATGCGCCACCTTTGGGCGATGGGTCAATCGAAGGGTGACGCTCGAACGCAATACTGGAAACAAGTCAGCAAGTACTTAGTCCGCCACCTGGCAGTAGAACTGACTTGAAAGCGGCACAGCCATCACGGACATCACACTTCTTCGAGCACTCCATAGCATCGTAGCTATCAAGCAAGTCGTAACCCATATAGCCAAGAGCATTATTCATGGCTTTCAGGTTTTTGAAGGTGTTGGTGTAGCCGGCTGGAGTTGGCGCTGCAAGGGCAGCATCGCTGAGATCAGCAAAGTTGAGGAAAGCCTCGGGCGTATCTGGATCTGGGATGGGCCCCTTGCCAGCCCACAGTGGGTCACAAGCACCACGCTTGACTTTGGTCGCTGGCGTTGCTGGGTCGGCTTTCTGGTCGGCTGCAGCTTCTTGTTGGACAGCAGCGGCGTCGTAGTAAACGGTCTGGGAAGGCGCCTATTGAGAAACATCATTCAGCTCTTCTGGTTCAGTTCTCAGGGCCGCAGTACACAGTTCACCAATCTGATGATGGGGGTTTGCCCTCTAGTCATACAGGATGCTCCCGGACTGCTGTACTTACGTCTTTTGCAATCGATGGAGTAGGCGGGGCTCCTGCTGCGGCAACAGCAGCAATGTCAAGCTGTGGTTCTGCAGCCAAGACTGTAACAGAGGCTGCAAGAGCAGCTGCGAGATACCTGAGAGACATGTTGTTGTCTTGACGGGTAAGAGTGGGAGTACGATGTAGATCTCTCCCAGGCTGGCCGAAGGTCGAAAGCACACGGTTTTATGCACCCCAGGCTTCGGTATCAACGACTCTCGAGCACAATCCACATCGACACGTGGGTGCCATGAGCAGGCTCGGCATGGCAACTTTGAACATTGTTGAAGCCTAAACGGGTGATTGTGGCTGCTGCTCAATGGCACGTTCGACTGAATCCATCGGTAGCTCACTGTAGTGTGCACGATGATGCCGCCACTGGGAACCGTCTTTACTTGATGAGAGTCCTTAGGCACAGCCACTGGCGGCAGATGAGGGATGCCCCGTTCGATGTAGCCATGCGTCTTGATCTCGCGAGGCTCTAGTGGCGTTTGTTACTGCGAGGTGTAGGTTTTCAGTCTGGTAGTGCAGTCGGGTGAAGTCATGATGAGAACACCAAGTCTTCCTTTCTGTACGAGCATGCATTGAGTAACCTGAGGTGAAGTCTGGAGGTTATCAGCGCCTGGAGATCTGTCTTTCGCGGGTGAGACCACTGTTTTCAAAATGGCAATTGACAGTCCTGAAGGTACACGACTATGATAGTTGAAGCTTGTGACCGGTGATGAGCTAGAGGAGCGTCGTGCAGACACATGTCATGGCGCCCTATTTGGCACATGGCAGCTCAAAGTGGAAATAGCTCGAGGCTACATGTGCATTTGGGGAAGAGCAGCCTTGGCGAAGCGCTACTATGAGCTGGACGGCATAGCGGGATAGCCGGATCGAGCCAGTAAAGAACAAGCCGAGTCCACGTGGTGTGTGTGCTCGTAGCAAAAAGAGGCTTGCGCCCAGAGGCTTATGCACGGTTTATTGTGTTTCAGTGTCGACGGCTCTGCTTGTTTGCCATTTGAAACTTTTCGTCATCACAGTCGTGCAGGGCAGTAGAGCGACAGCGGCTCACAAAGTAGGTGGTCTACTTCTTCAGAATCCCTCGACTCTGTTGAGCTGTCCACACTCTGCGTCGTGAGCAATTAGACATGACGTACCAACAGGAATTGGTCGTCCACCGCGCGTGTGAGATACGGACGTTGATTCTGATGTGACCGAGAGTGGAAGCGTGCGGCAAAAGCACGCCAGAACAAGCCACTCGGCACCGTCTGCGAGCGGAGGCCATTCCTCTCGTCACCTCGCATGTATCTCGTTGCGGCTACGAGGCAACGTGCAGATGTTATCATGAACGAAGTCCTCCGGGCGCGGAAAATGCCATTTACTTCAATAGTCGACACATTTCGCAGCCGTCGGTGATGCACGCGTCAAGGTCGTCGTGGTGCTAGTTCCTCCTTGCCGTGTGAAATGCAGTGCATTGCGCAGTCGCCGTGTGGGCAGTGTCGGCACTGCAATCGCGGGTAGTGCTACGATTCGAGATGAGGCTGATGGCGTTGTGGTTGACAAGAATGATTGATTGCGGCGGTCTTTGATAGAGCCACGTCCTCTTGGATTCCTGAGGCACCCACCCTTCCGCTATCCAACCCCGACACTTCTCCGCCCTCCATTCGACAATCCCGTCCCGGCCGCAATGCTGCCATTGACATCTCCGTTCGTATCAGGACCACACCGCATCGCATTTACCAACCACGGACATGGCAAGCGATATCTCTGCTGATGATTCGACTTCCCTCTTATGGCCGGCCAATTGATTGCACATGATTGGTGCTTTGCTGCACCCTGACCCCGGCTCGAGGGAAGCCTTTCTGTAATCGGGCATGGAAACCAGCTCCATCATTGCCCCACATCCACGTTGACGCGCAGCGCGCGTCCAGCTACGTTGGTGAAGGTTGAAATATATATCGGAGCCCTGTCGCGAAAATGGTCGCGTGTGTCTTTCTGCTGCCCTTTTTTGACACTTTCGACACCCTCCACGATGGCGTCGGGTAGCACTTCATATCTCATTGTCGGAGCTGGCGTCTTCGGGATTTCTACGGCGTATCATTTGATCAAGAAGTATCCGAATGCTTCAATCACTGTCGTAGACCGCGATGCCTGGGATGCAGAAAGCAGAGTTGCAGCTTCGTGGGATTGGAACAAAGTAGTGCGAGCCGACTACGACGACATTCTCTACTGCAGACTAGCGCTAGAGGCACAGGACATTTTCAATTCAGAGGAGCTCTTCAAGCCATTCTTTCATCAGACTGGTATCTGGTGGGCCTGCAGAAGCGACTATGCTCAGGACGTGCTCAACAATTACAAGAAGCTGGGCCGAAAGGCTGACCTCAAGGCCATTACTATCTCGGAAGCGAAGGAATTGTTCGGCGGTCTCTTCAACGAAGCAGACTACGATGGGGTGAAGGAGGTCCTTCTCAACAAGACAAGTGGATGGGCAGAGGCCGGCGACTGTCTCCAAGCGGTCACAAAGAAGTCCATTGAGCTTGGCGTCAATTATGTTGTCGGAGAAGTCCAGACTCTGCAATTCGGCAACAACGGACAGTGCACAGGCGTGAGATTATCACACGGCAAGTCTCTGGCTGCTACGCACACAATCCTCAGTACTGGGGCATTCACTTCAAAGCTTCTCGAATGGAGTGCTCAGAGCAGTGGCAACAAGGAATTGCGTGCCGGCGACAGAATCCTCGCCGCAGGCATCACTACTGGCATGACCACACTCAACGACAAGGACTACGAGAGCTTCAAGGACATGCCAGTGGGCGTTCAAGGATACACTGCGGCGACGGGGCCTTTCATTGGCAGTCTTCCGCCAACCAAGGATAGAGAGCTCAAGTGGTGGGGTCAGACAATCTTCAGCAACAACACTGAGGTCTTGCCTGGTCGCTTCATCTCTGCACCTCCTGCCAAGTCGGACTATGCTCAGTGGGATACTTCGAAACGAATGAAGCAGGACATTGACTACGCGAATAACGTCTTCTATGGAAAGAAGGGTGCCAACTGGAAGTTTGACAAGTACCGTGTCTGCTGGTATGTGATTTACTGACAATTCGCGCTACTCGACCGCTGACATGATCGCTTTCTAGGGATGCATTCACCACATCCGCCGACTTCATCATCTCCCCTCACAGCGGTGCTAAGGGTCTGTACGTCGCCACATGCGGCAACTTCCACGGCTGGAAGTTTTTCCCTGTCCTGGGCAAATATATTGTGCAAATGCTTGAAGGGCAATTGGAGCTTGAGCTGAAGGAGAAGTGGGCCTGGGATCGTGAACGACCAGACCCTTCGATGAACCCGGACTGGCCACGCGCCGAATACAAGACGCTGTTGGATCCTGTACGGACATCGAAGCTGTAGTTGACGACTGCTGGTTATTGAGCGTTTGGAGGATGAATGAGCACACATGAGCTCGGCAATGTTATGGCGATGGCGTTGATGGGTTTCATCATGAATAATGTGTTGATGACAATATAGAACAGGAGCGGCATAGTCGTCTTTTGTACTGCAATACTCGAGGTTCCCTCTTTTCAGATCCATGTTTGTCAGGAACACTCGTTGAGTGACACTGTGTCCTGGACGCCGATATCGGCACATTATCTTGGCGGCAATGAATACGGCGCGTCTTCCCATCATCGACGCGTCACCCGTGATTCGACCACGACCCTTTGCAAGACGTAACTTGTCTCGGTGCATCATATTTCACCGGCCTGATGGTGTTGTGCCCGATCTGTAGCAAGCCGGTCAAAGAGTTCGACATCAACAGACATATCGACTCGGATTGCAAGAGCTTCATCGAAGGCGAATCTCCCCCAGCGACACAGGCACCTTCGGCAACGCAAGCCAATGGAAAAAAGATCAAGAGCGGGAAGGCGGCAGCTTTCTTCACGCCTGCCGCGAAGAAGAGCACGAACCTCAGAGCAGATGAGGTAGCATCTTCGTCCCCTGCGGTACCGACACCAATCTCCAGACCATCAACACTACCGGCAAGTACCGCCCCAGTGAAGAGGCCGCGAGAAGACGATGAGGAAATCAGTTCCGAACTACAGATCAAGGCGGAGGAAGGAGTGCGTCCTGCGAAGAAGGCGAAGGATGCACACAAGCCACTGGCAGAGCGTATGCGACCACAGAGTCTGGACGAAGTCGCGGGGCAAGAGCTTGTCGGACCCCATGGTGTATTGCGCAATTTGATCGTATCAGATCGCGTACCGTCAATGATATTATGGGGCGGGCCAGGTACGGGGAAGACGACAATCGCGAGGCTGATAGCACAAACAGCGGGAACGAGATTCGTGGAAATCAACAGCACATCGAGCGGCGTGGCAGAATGCAAAAAGTTGTTCGCAGAAGCGAGGAACGAGATGGCATTGACAGGGCGGAAGACGATCATATTCTGCGATGAAATCCATCGCTTCAGCAAGAGTCAGCAAGATGTCTTCTTGGGTCCGGTTGAAGCGGGTCAAGTCACGTTGATTGGAGCGACGACGGAGAACCCGAGCTTCAAGGTTGTCAATGCGCTGTTGAGCAGATGTCGGACTTTCACTCTGTCGAAGCTGTCGGATGAGGATATCTTCGGCATTCTGAAGCGGGCGCTGTCACGCGAAGTACCTGGTCTGCCAACTCCGTCTCCGAGTCCGTCGGCGGAAGAAGATTCGGAATTGCCCAATACCGCACAAAACAGCTTCAGCCTTCTGACAGAAGATGACTATGCCCTTGTCCGATACCTTGCGGCGTTCGCCGATGGAGATGCACGAACGGGACTGAACCTTCTGGAGCTTGCGTTGGATCTCTGTCAGAAGCCCGGCACGACTATCGACGACATCAAGAAAAGCCTCACACAAACATTGGTTTATGACCGAGCTGGGGATCAGCACTACGACACAATATCAGCCTTTCACAAATCTGTGCGTGGGAGTAATGCTGATGCGACACTTTACTATCTCGCGCGCATGCTGCAATCAGGAGAAGATCCTCTGTACATCGCCCGGCGCATGGTTGTCATCGCGAGCGAGGATGTTGGGCTCGCGGACAACACCATGCTGTCTCTCGCGACAGCAACATATTCCGCAGCAGAAAAGATCGGAATGCCCGAATGCCGCATCAATCTTGCCCATTGCGCCGTTGCTCTAGCACTATCACCCAAGTCTACTCGGGCTTACCGAGGACTCAACGCCGCATACAAGGCATTGAACGAGCCCGGAGTTGCGGGGTTGCCTGTTCCGATACATTTGCGCAATGCACCTACGAAGTTGATGAAGGAATTGGATTATGGGAAAGACTATAAATACAATCCTGATTATGTGGACGGTAGGGTGGTGCAGGATTATTTACCGGAGAAGCTGGAAGGAAGAGTATTTCTCCAGTCGAAGGACCTTGGTGACAAAGTTGATCCTGAGGTTGTAGAAATGGATGAGCAGCTTCGGTTGGCGGAAGAACAGGAGGGTGGGGACGAGATCTTGTTGGGTCCGGATGGCGATTGAAGTGCATCAGAGTTTGCAAGTTCGTTGAAGAAATGCGGCCTGTATTGACGCGATATTCGGCGGCGCTGCACTTGATTGACCTCGTAGCGGGTTGGAAACTCCTCCGTTCGTGTGGAAGGCTCGCAGAAGATCGATACATGGTGTTGCGCTTACACTTCCGACGGCACACGCCCGAACGACGGAGTTGTAAGTGAAGCCTGGTCGGAAACTTTTGGCACTACGAGGCACTTTTCGAACCATCCCTTTGAGTACTCCCGTTGAGCATGTGCCTGGCTCGGACAAGGATGGCTGGTTCAGCCCGACTTCCTCTCAACACGCCATCCCCCAAGCTCTATTGGCGTGCTTTACGATGCCGGACGGTGCCAGCGCACGTAACGAGCGGATGGGCATGTCATATCGCCAGGACTGACTTGAACAGTGCTGAAGGGACACCTCAATCAGCAAGATGCAAAAGCCAGTTACCCCGCATGCGAAGCTCATCCAGGTTGTCGCCAGCTAGAAAGACGTGAGCATTTATTCAACTGTGATAGATGAAGTTGCTACTGATCAGTGCCACCAAACTACGTCGCCCAGCGTCTCTTGCTACACAAGGCAGACCAGCAACCATTTGAATATCTCTGAAACATCCCGAAGCCGAACGCTTCGCTGCGGATTGAACTTACGCAATCGATTTGATGAAGCCGGTCTCCTTGAAGCGAATTCAATGCGGCTGCTTGCATGACCGCATGTCAGATCCAAGTCAATTTGGAGCTCAATATCCTGTATCGTCGGACCACTGGGGCCTCGTCTCCTGGTGAAGCTCCTGATGACTGCCTCTTCATCGATGTAAAAATGATCATCCTGGATATGAGAAGGTGTTTCCTCCAGCTCACGTCACTTCGAATACATCTTCTTGACCGCAAATCTTAGGCCTCACCGCCTCTTACGCTCGTTACTCTTAGGGCTGCACGATCTCCAGCGTGAGAACAATGTCTCCATTGTGAGATATCGCATTGAGTTGACATCACTTGACAAGTCGTGCTGACATGTTGTAAGCTTGAGCAATTCGCAAACCGTACGGTGAAGAGATTGCATCATTCTCTGTGCCTAACCATGATGCCATAGGATGGTATAGATGATTGGAAAGCAGCCCTGATGTACAATGATGACCCTGCAGCCACAAAGTACGAGTCTCTCACCTGGTCTGTGCATCGTCATCGGTGGCTGCACAGGCTACGACAGCATCTTTTTTCGGATCACGGGGCTGTTTTCGCTACTGGTCACCTTTAACAGCAAAGCTGCATTTCAGTACGAGTGAGGTGTGTCAATGTTTGCCAAAAATTCCCGAAGATGCAGATGTCATTCCGGTGCGTGCAACTCCGTTGAGACGCGTAATTCCTTTAAGACACGGCATGTGACATTGGCTGAATTATTGGTCAGCTAACGCGCCTTAGCGTGACCGTGTATGGTTGCCGCAACCGCTTTTCACGCCCTCTTGTCAAACTTTCTTGTCACCATATACCTGTACGTTTAGTCAAGGCGAGCCACACTTGTTGAACACGCCTTTTGAAGTAAGTGTGCTGCCAAACGCGCGGAACTCACCAGAAGCGAGTTGTAGAGTCATACTGTGATCACGTAGGTCTGTGGTATAAATCCGTCGCTTTGCATCCATTCTCTGTAGTCTCATCAGCATCACAAACAACTCAGTTCTCTCACATCTCGCTTTCAAAGCAGTTCTTGCACATCAATAAACCAGCACCCTTCTCCTACAACTCCGATCAGAACCAATAGCGCCCAACGAAATGGCATCAGCAACAAGCTTCTTCCTCACCTCCGAGGCCAACCCAGGCAGCCGCAAGTCCATGAGCTCCTCCAACAATACATCACGATCTTCGTCCTACAACGCGTCCATCCCAGAAGGATCGGCTGCCCCACGTAAAGACCAGACACTAGACAGCATCTCCGAAACCGGCTCCTTCATCTCCATGGACAAATTCATGAACGAGCAGGCCAAGTCTACCAACTCGTCGAGGGGCCAAGCGGTGTCGAAGAAGCTCCGCGAATGGCGATCTGAATCCTATGCTACGTGGAAGAGGGTCCAGCCATATTATGAAGACTTCAAGTACTGGGTCATGATGGGGCCACACTAGAGGATGGAGATCGTTTCGAGGCAAAGTGTTCATTGGTAGTCGATGACGTTTATTCCCGGTCGAAATTTTGTTTGTTACAGAGGCTTCACGAGCGTTGGAGTTCAGAGATGGCGCGGGAGATGTTCCTGGAAGTGCTTGCAAGGCGTTGATTGCGGCTTTTGAGATACCAGTAGATGAGTCATGAGACAATTGAAATGTAATATTGGCGCTATCCATGCTCTTTTCTTATGCTTTTGCGGAAGTTGCTCTGGTGTCGTGCGCAGCATCGGAAAACTCATTTCCACTACATTCTGGGATGATCATGCACTTCCATGCTATCTTCGATACAGCCCTCTGTGTACAGCGTCTCACAAAGTCTTCCGCCGACGATCTTGAATGGCACGACCAACTGGACTTTCAATTGTTTCTGTATTTTGTCTTGGATCGCATATCTTAGGCAGCTTCGGAGATCGGCATCGACATGTAATGATCTCCACGCAGACTGCGGCTGACATTATCCCTCCCGAATGGATGTCGCTAACGATCTACAATACAATTGTGGCGGATTCCGCGGTGAATCGTCTGCTGCTGATGAAACAACTAATCCAGGACTTGTTCTCGGTGGGAATCGCATCGTCAGACGAATGCCTCAAGTCCTGCCTTTGCGAGTGCTTGGGACTGTGTTGATGTGGAGGGGCGCCGAGGTGAATTCTGTTGGGCATTGGCATGAAATCTCCGAGCTGGAGCTGTACTAGCTGTGCACTTCGTACAGGCACAACTAGAATACTCTGGCGTTGCGTATAAGGATTCATGGCAAGTGCGTCGCCAGCCTCGATAGCATATTCAACGCTATGCAATCTGTTCGAGCTTTGCTGGCAACACGGCCTGTGCTCTTGCTACAGCCGATAGCTCTGGTCGTCCTGAAGGAAGTCCATATCCTAGGTAGTTCCTTCTCCGCGCAAGTGTGTGGTTTCGATGTCTTCTATTCCCTCCCTATGACAGTAATTTTGCTCGACATTCGGGTGAGGACATTAAACTGGCATCTCGCATCGGCTGTATCCAGTCGGATGGCAGGTCTTGCATCGTATCGAACCACACGCGTGCCATCTTTTCGTAACCCACGTTTTGAGGATGGAGTCCGTCGCCTGAAAGATCGGTGCTGCAAGAATAGAAATCAGTGCGGGTCAACAGATTCTGCAAAAGAAAAAGTAAAACTCACCCTCCAATGCCAGAATGATCGGCTATTCGTACTTTATAGCCCTGCGTTTGCCAATGCGCGACTATTATCTCGACGCCAGAGTTGAAAGTCTGAACCAATTGTGGAAACTGCGTGTTGTCGATAATTTTTGCTACGAGCAGAACTGCATCTGGACATTCGCACAACACTGCTTCGACCAGAGTGTTCAGCCGCTGTGGTGCTTCCTCAAACGGGTCCTGGGGTTCCTGGCCGAAATATGTGTTCATGTCGTTTGTGCCGACATGGAGTAAGATGACGTTTGGATGTTGCAGCAGTATATTGTCGTCCGCGATGGCTCTGCGAATTTCCTTGATCAGTAGACCAGCATGTCCCTCATGTTCATTATCGAGACTATCTCCGTGAGTCAACGACCCTATGTAGTCTATAGATCGACCTGCACATCCTGTCAGTGGACGATGGCTTCGCTTGATATGCTACAACCAACCAGAGCCGATCAGCATGTTTCGAAGAGCTGGACGGTAGGCGTTGAAGCGATCGTCTGGACCACCTCGAGTCGTACTGTCCCCAAGAGGTAGCACGCGAAGCGGTATCATGGTGTTGTGAGCTAGACCAAGACCACTTTGCGTCCCTACATAAATCAGCCCGTGCAAATCAATAACGGCGCAAGCTCCGAAGTTCTTACCACGTGAGATGGAAAACATCGACAAGACAATCATAAAGAAGACAACCGCGAACGCCACCCAGCACACCTGCCTCCAAGACTTGATGCGTTGCTCCATGTCGGTGTTGTGTCGATACGGTACGAACTGAAGAAAGTGCTAAAGAAACGTGTTTGTGCTACCAGCAGGATGGCAACCAACGGTGGCGGTTCTCTGCATACCTCACAAAACCTCGTATACCTCGTTCTCGCCTATGAGCCGTTCCTGCAGATGAACTACCCCTTTCGGAAGGATGTCCTGCATATCCGGAGGCTTCCCATTGAGTGAGCCTTTCGCATGCCAGCATCTTGCTTGTGACATTAGACATCTTGAAGCCTTTGGCACGAGGTATACAGCAATTCGACTAGCTTTCGTTTGCGACAGTGATTGCCACGTGTCTAAGGTCGTTGTGTCTTTGCGGTCCGGCCGCATACCTGGCATGCGGCTGATCGAACACCGATCGTGGCGTGTCTAAGTGTAAGGTCCATTGGCCAGCGGCTGGAATTCGATGTGGAGCGCTTGTGCACACGGGACAGTTATGCACGACTTGCTATGCCCACCTCTCCTGCTGTGCCACGCTGTGCAAGCGGAGTAGTCCATAACGTGAAGAACGCCGAGGCATATTTCAGTGCTTCGGTTCGAGCGCGGCCCATGCTCTCCGATTTCTAATGCGTGTCCTATTTCACTGTTCCTTACTGGAGATCAGAGCGGACTGATCTAACGGATATACGTTGGCATCCCGCTTGTTGAAATGAGGTACTTGCAACGTCCTTTGAATCCCATAGTCCATCGTGTCCCGACTTGGAGGCTTTTCTTATTCAAACTACATGTAGATGTCGAAGCGCTATGATTTGTCGTGAGCATTGTCCATCATCCAGGAGTGAGGGAGGAAGTTTGCGACGAACACACAACAAGGCAAGGCGCCGAGGTCCCGCTGACTGTTCCACTTTTGGCCCAACTCCCGCTGCACCGTTGTTCCTTTCAAATCCACGTCGTATCCATGTGCGTTTTCAGAAAGTGGTATGAAGGCCTCGCAAGCCTCCTCTGTAGCCTGCCAAAGCGACATGGTGGACTGCGGTCGTGATTCTTCTCGATTTCGCCGCGTGAAAAGCGTGCGTGAACCGACTAGACTACAGCGATCCCAGCACCAAGCTGTTTTACCTAAGAGACCTTGAACTAGCTAGGCTTTCGCACAGTATCATGTGTTTCATTCCTTGAGGGACTGATGGTTCGGGGAATCAATGTGAATCATTGTACTCTTCTCGCAATGTCTAGCCAGTTCGAGGTTGATCTCGGTCGCCATCATTCTTCTCCGGCGACATTACCAAGAAGTAATCTACTCGGCTTCTCGATTTACAATAGCGCTGCTTCATCATCATTATCGAAGCCTTCGATAAACTTGCGGTCACCTCGACCCCATTTATGCGCCGCACTTGGGCTCCCCTGTTCGTCGCGAGCATGATTTCGGCCCTGCTCTCAATCACTACCAGTTGCATTTGCAGCCTTGCACAGCCAACAAAAAGTGGTTTTCAGGGTACCGCCCCCTTGTACCACTCCGTCCAGTACAGCTTGACCTCATCCGCCCATGGCAGCACTCTGAATGACGCGCATAGGAAGTGGAGTGCCGATTGTCCTCTGCAAACCAGCGAAGATACCTCCTAGTGATTGTCAGCGGCAATGTCTGGCAAGATCGGCGTTTTACGCACCTGCGACAGGGCCAACTGCAGTCAAGCCGAGTGCACGCAGCACCGGTGCCCACGCAAGTCCCGGGAAGAAGATCATGAGACAAGTGATGAAGTGGTTCGTGGTTTGGCCCGGGTTCTCTTGGACGTATTTGAGGACCACTTCAGGCAGCTTCTCTAGCTCGAAATCGTGTAGCTGAAGCTTCTCCTTGATTTCTTCGATGACTCTGGTTGCGTTAAAGTTCTCGAAGCGGTTTCGTCCAGCCTCGATGATCGAGCGTAAAAGTGCGTCCATGTTGGCGCGTTATTTGAAAGACCTGAGGTGGCAGAATGAAGGAACTTTCTTCGAACGCGCGAAGTATTTGCTGGGTTTGGAGTGAAGTGAAGAGACTCGAAGGTGTGCATAACATATGCAGGGAGACAAACGGGCAGCAAACGGTGAGGCGAGCCTCCAGAATCACATCAGTAGCTCTGACCAGACAGTGTGCGCCTTGAACATAATCTGCAGGAGGTAGAAAAAGACTTATAATGATATCGCTCAACCGAACTGCAGCAGAAGAGGAAGTTGCGAAGCAAAGTCGGCCCATCTGGACTCATTGCGACACCAACAGCGCATGGCTCTTCAAAGCCGCATTGCTCTCCTCAAAAGCGTTGTATCCATACAACCAAGGCTGGACTTCTGGACATTGCCACCGACTCGGGAACTTGACCTCGATATCCTTGCCCAATTGGGAAAGCATCAGCTCATCTCTCCTCTGCTGTTCCGGGCCGTCTGGCATATGGAAATCATTCCTCTGAGCAAATGTCTCCCTCACAATGGTCTCGCCTCTCTGCTTCCGTAACTGCTCGTACAATTTCAAAGCGGCAGGCAACTGAGATTTCGACTCCAGTGCACCGAGAATATTCCCCAGAACAGCGCCATCTTCGACGCTGGAATTGGCGCCTTGCGCGAGATAAGGCAGCATTGGGTGGCAGGCATCGCCAACAAATACAAAATTGGATCTAGGGCTAATCCAGCTGTCGAGCTCGGGTCGATGCATCAGCTTCCATTTGTCGATAGATGTCACATGGTCCAGGAAACGATTGAGAATAGGATCCCAGTTCTTGAAAATGGCTCGCATCTCATCTGTAGAGCCCTCTTGCCTCGCAACATCAGGGGGTAGATTATCGGGAACAAGCAGGACGATGTTGAACATTGTGCCGTTGCGTATGGAGTACGCGACCACGTGCGCCTCTGGTCCGATCCAGAACTGAGCCGATGGATTCGAGATGATGTCCCGAATCTGAGGGTCCGCCACATCCTCAAGATTCAGTACAATCCTGTACGCAAGATCGCCAGTCGGCAAAGGCGCGTCTTCCTTCTTCCCCTGCATCGCGAGGAACTTTTGCCTGCATATTGACCACAATCCATCTGCTCCAACGAGCAGGTCAGCCTGCAGTATCTCCCCGCTCTTCAGCACGATTTTGGCATTCTCAAAGTCGACATCTTCCACTCTCGCTCCAAGCCTGATTTGAACTCCCAACTCTTTCGCCCGCTCAGCAAGCGTTCTCTGCACATCTACACGATGCAAGTCCCAGAATGGCGCGCCATACTTCCTCCTCATTTCATGGCCGAAATTTTCAGTGTTCGACAGAACCTTACCGTCTTGCCATCTTCTCACTATAAGAGACCTTGGCTCTGCAGCTTGTGGCTCAAGCTTATCTAAAATACCGAAGTGCTTGAAGACTCTCGAACCATTCGGTGTGATCTGAAAGCCCGCACCGATCTCAGCCAGTTCCCTTGCACCTTCGAGAACAAGGACACGATGGCCCGCCAAAGCGCATGAGATGGCAGTGCAGAGGCCGCTTATGCCTGCGCCGACGATTGTGATGTCGAGAGGGGACGTGGTGGTTCGTTGGGCGTTGGTCATGGCTGATTGATCTGGATGAGTGATAAGGATTACACGACTTACAGGTGGCGAGCCATGCTTCAGCTTTATAAATTACGAAGCAGCAGACTAGCGTCGTTCTCGAGCTGCGACATATATGCCGCGTTCCACGTCCAAGAGCGTGGGAGGAGGAAAGCTGGGGATGGTGGAGGAAGCAGGGCTGCTGCCGGCCTTGCCGAAGCATTTGCCGTCGACTTGGCCCACCTGGATCGTTGCCATCTCCGTGCTCGGATGTTCAAGCGGCAATACAAATCCGTGAGCTGGTCCCTAGAGAGACTGCCTCTTGGTTTAAGTGAAGTCCGAAGTTGGTGCATTCCGTCTCGGACGTGGACGAGTCCCGTGCGGAGAGCGGAGAGTCTGTCATCCGTCGTCGTGCAGCACTCCGCATCTCAAGCCTCAGGACTCATGAGAGTATTCATTGGCACAGGCTGCCTTTACTCTATTTAGCTTACCGGCAGACACTTACTATTGAGTTGTGGCAGCATGCATGGCCCTGACTAGTATTCACGACGCCAGTGCTAGCAAGCAGAATGACGTCGGGCAGAAGAGCTCCAATGCCTGGACCTCATTCTTCCAACTCCGAGAGACATCAGGTGAGAAGTTGACTGAACGTGCAACTGTATACCGCCATCATACGCAAGAACCTTCCAGAGGCCGTGGCAACCATGGACCAGCAACGTCTCCGACGTGGATTTCCACCTGAATCCTCTGCAAGCAAACTCACGCTCCCAGTCCCCAAACTCGCGCTCGACTTCCGCATGTCCGCCAATCTCAACCCGCTCATCCCAGTAGGAGAAGGTCCATGGGGGAAACGAAACTGGATTTCGTTCTCGGGAGGGACGTGGGCAGCGTCCTGGGGATCAGGAACAATTGAAGTATTCCTGTTTCTCTTCCCAACACTATGTGTAAGTCGCGTATTGATGATTCCATAGCCCGGCGGCCAAGACTCTCAACTCGTCATCCCCGAGAGCCTGTCTACATATGTCACAACCAACTATCTTCTGAAGACTTCGGATCCGGAACCGGCATACATTACCGTGCAGACAACCGGATGGCGGACGGGTCCAAAGGAAGTCATGGAGAAGTTGTTCAACCCGGAGGGAGCGGATGGCGTGAAGGCAAGTGAGTATAGTTTCCGGCTAAGTGTGAAGCTGGAGACGGGCGACGCGAGGTATGCGGAGAAAGTGAATACGGGAATGTGGGTGGGGAGTGGAGCGCGAAGAGGTGCGGAGGGTGAGTCTGCCAATTTCTTGATTACTTCGAAAAGGTCGTCGCATTGTGCAAACATGTGCAGTATTGCTGCCAGCTGGGGTTATTACAAATACGTTGTTCATGCCTAAAAAGACGGCTCTGACTGGAAGCAGTGATATACGACGCATATCGAGTGTTTTGAGCTGTCCACCTATGTTCGAGTAGTGAAAAGGCGCGAGCCTGCGTTACCGTGCTTAGCTACACCGACAGTCACGATACGAGATCCTAATCGCAATCCGTTCCCGCTTCGTTCCCCAGTGGGCCGCAAGAATTGGTACTCTTCCCTGCCACCCGAAGTTGGAGTTTGCAGTCGCCACGGCTCAGGTGTTGGAGATTCGCATAGCTCAAAGAATGTATGGATGAACTGCAGTGGCACAGGATAAAGACATTGACCTCGCAAACTGAGAATTGTGCGAAAGAATATGTGAACAGGTTCTTCCGCGCATGGAGGTTGCGATACTCGCCACCGAGCGGGATCAATAGTCCGCTCACCGCCCTCGCGATCTCCACCGCTGACATGTCTGATCATTATCCCGCCCATCCAACAGTCTACATTCGCGATGATGCACCTCATATTCTCACTGCCTGCAAGGACTGCGCAGGAATAAAGTAGCGGAATGATGCACGAGCCTTCGGTCTGGCCGAGGTACCGATATAAGGGCACCATGGTTCACATCGGCTGGCCTGGCCAACAGCGGGTGGCTTGCAGCCACTGCCGCCGTGGAAAAGTCATTCATTATCATCATTATTCTGATCTTGAGCGTGGCGCCACGCACTGCTTAACGATAGCACAGTAATATCCTGGACGGCCGCCATGCGATAGCACTGCAGGGCTGTTGCAACCCTGGAGTCTGTCAAATGCAAGACGTTTCATCCGACGCTCCTCTCTAGAAGACATACTTTGGCTCTCAACGCCAACGGGAGCATCCTTCGAACGCCACCTATCAGGCGCGATCTGTTGTGATGATACTTCTGTAAACCACCCTCTTACCGGCACCATGCTCAAAGAAGCCCTGCTCAACCCATTCGAGACCATACTTCATGCCACGCCTGTGCTCATCGCAGACTCCTATTCGGCTGTGTGTGAGCTGCCACGTGGTTAAGCGCAAGTCTATCTTTCTTCTCTCGCCGACCCGTGGCCGCGCCGGCGGCCCTATGGCAGGTCCCTGA
>ANSM01001033.1:0-10923 GCA_000347735.1 Cercospora canescens BHU | reverse complement strand
CGGGTAAAGAGTTATATACTAGAACTAACCGTCGCTTACTAAGCGCGGTTACGATACCTTTTGGTCACGTAGATATTAGAAAGTTCTAGACTAATCTCTTATACGTATATATATTAGGCTAAATTAGGCTAAAATTTAAGATTCTAGAAATATAATATCTCGATAACGCGTAGGTATATCGCCTTACCGATAAAGATTTACGAAGGAATATAGGTCCTAGAGTTAGAATATAACGGTAAAGATATTACTTGCCTATATAGTTATTAAAGCACGACAATCCTACTACTTGTTTAAGGCTAAATTTAGATCTCTCGTCTCTATAACACTATAGTAAGTCCTAGACTCTAAATCATCTATCCCCTATAGCTCTAAAAGTAGGAGCCGGAATACAAAGGCGATATACCTACGCGTTGTCGAGATGTTACATTTCCAGAATCTCGAATTTTGGCCTGATTTGGCCTGATACACATACGTGTCTGATACGGATACGTATCACACACGTTAGCGCGAGTTGCGCGAGAGCCTCATGTTACACAAGGATCGGAACTCAGACCAGGCGCACGCACCTTTGATGGGTTTCGTGGACATGTGTCTCAATGGCCACATCGAGAGCCTTTTTGGACAAAGTACATGCACAAAATATGATCTGACGTAACATCTCAGAGCGTAACCAAATGCTACATGTATCCCAAAATTCTCGTCACACGTGTTGATAAGTGTGGGGTTGTAGTGCCGCGAGATCGCAAGAGCCCTTCCTTGCAGGTGTTCGGGTTATATAGCATTTGACAACGCTACTTCTTATTCCGCTTCTTCTCAGCCGTCCTCTTAGCCTTGACCCTTTCATAGTCCTTACTCGCCGCGCCCTCCTCATTCTGAACTTCGGCAACAAGTCTCCTGTACTTCTTCTCGTACTCAGCATCCCGCTCTCTCTTATCCTTGAGCTGCTCTCTTGCCACAAAGTTCGCGTCTTTGCGAAGCTCCCGAAGAGCACCTTTGCGCTCACGCTTGTATTCCTTCTTGAGCTTGTTGGCTTCCGAGCGTTCTTTGTCAGGATCGTAATGTTTGTCGGGATTGAAGTTCTCCTCAAATTTGGGTATTGATGTTCTTATCGGCTGTGGGCGGTGGTGGTGAAGTTCGAGTGGACGCCTCGCGGTCCGAGACTGCTGTACAAGTATGGAGATATTCCGGTGCGGTGATTTGGCATTCAGGTCTTTGAGCTGAGGGTTGTGGCCGATGCGTTTTAGGATTGGCAATGCTGGCGAGAAAATCTCAACAAACGCCGACTTGTCTTTCCAGAGATCAGCCATTGCAGCAAGATTCTGAATATACGGCCGAAGGAGCTCCGTCGGAGCACTCTGCCTGCCGGTGCCTGCATCCAACATGCGCATCGTAAAGCGTACAGCTTCTGGAATATAACGTTTGCTGAGGAACTGGTACTTCACGCAAAGCGCTCCTAAGAAGGCACCTGTCTTCAGTGTCTGCACAGTCGCCGGTTTCGACGCCGTTGGAACATTCAAGGAGAGCCAACGAGCCATCAGAGTAATGGCAGGGGTGACGACCTGATGCCAGTGGTCAGAAGTGGGATAAATGGAGCTGATCGCAGTAAGGAGCGCCAAATCTCCAGAAGTGGGCTGCCCACGCTGCTGAAATGCTTCCAGGCCTCTCCGGAATGCCTCACCGATTTCCGTCGGATATGTTCGCGAGAGCGAGTGGAGATGCCTCATCACTTGCTCAATCACCGACAATGGCTGCGCATTGTCTGCCATCCAGCCTAAGTGCTCCACTAACGAAGCAGAGAAATCCGCCATGGACGCCTTATTCGCCGCAGACAATGAAGGGTGATACAGAGCACGAATTCGTTGTATGACAGTCGTCAACTTGTCTGCTGGTACCTCTCTCACGACATCCAACAGCTCGGCATGTGATCGAGGGCAGGGATATGTGTAAGATAGCCCCGATGCGTCGATTCCTGACCTTCGTTCTCCCAAGGCACTCGTGTTGGCACCAGTTGAGACATCTGGACCGAGAAGTTCCTTCACGAATTCATCTTCTTCGGTCTCAACCACAGCCTCGTCATTTGCGTCGCTACTTGCCTCAGAATCTTCGTCACTGATTTCTGCTTCAGAATCGCTCGCGACCAGGTCTTCATCGAACTCAAACTCGTCTTCGTCCGGTTGTACATCTCGTTCCGGCTTCTGGTTAGGTACACTGTTGGTGAATCCAAACTCCGCAGCTTGATCCGGTATTTCCTCGTCGTCGCCTTCCAGTTGGGCTTCATTATCCTTCAGCGCCGTTTCGTCATCGGTGACATCCTCACCGCGCATACGCTTCTGCCGGTTCTCTTCAAGTGCTTTCAGCTTCTGTGCCTCCTTTTGCGCCTTTTCCTCTGCTGTCAATGTCTTATCCGACGGTTTCGCCCTAGCATCCATGGCGAGCTGCTTCATGCGGATATCGTACTCTCTGTCTGCCTTCTCCCGGTCCATGCCATCCAATAGTCGCTGTCGATCTGCATTGATGACTGGTCCGCCATCAGTGACCGCTGCAGGTTGCGGCTGCTTGGGTGGAGGTGCTGCTTTCTTCGCGCCTTTGAGAAGACTGAAGATCTCGTCGAACCCTTTGTCCAGCTCTTCCCTCAAATCTTCATCATCTTCTTTCGCTTTTTGCCGCTCGTACTTGTGCATTTTTGACTTTGCGATGACCTCTTCCATGACTTCCTTCTTCGTCTTTTTGCGCTCAGGCTCATCCGTCTCCTGCTCATCTTCCTCTACATAAATGTCCCCCCCGTCCTCCTCAACATCACTTCGCCGTCGCTTCTTCCTGAACAAGCCTCCATCGCTTCCTTCGTCATCGCTCCCACCTGACACGCTTACTTCGAAGTCATCGGCTGCGAGATCACCAACGCCCTTTCCGCCGTGTGTAAGCTGAAATCCCTTCCCTTCGTCATCGCTGCCCTCCAGATCGAACATGCTCCTCTCCTTCGACTTGCGCTCTTGCTCCCTGGCGAATCGAGCCGCAGCCCTCTCTTCGGGCGTCATGTCTGCGTCTCCCTCGCCTATTCGCCTATCCACCAATCCACCGACCTTGTTCCTCCTCCTCAGCTCTGGCAAAAGGGTGGCCCTGCGCATTTCTTCGCCGGCAGACTTGGACACGCCCGGTCGATGCAGCACGGCTTTGTACTTGCCCGTGCCAGCGCCGTTGCTCGCCGAGGCATGTTGGAATTTTGCAGGACGAGAGTTGGTAGCTTTGAGCTCGAAGGGGTTGAAAGAATCTCTAATATTCTGAAGAGCAGCGGCACGATCGTTGCGGCGAGACTGGTCCTTCGACGAGGCGATTTGCTTCTTCTGCTTCTTCGACTTTTGTGGTCCCGTAACGCCAGACTCTCGAAGGCTCTGCTTCAGCCGCTTCAATTGTGAGGCCGGCATATTGTAGTGATGCAGCGGTGGACAGTGACGAGCATGCACTCGAAGACGTGAACTTTTTTGTTAGCCACAATCGATAGCTTGTGGCGTCCGGAGGTTGGTCGGTCCGATACGGTGGCTGAGGAACGCCCACGTTGTTCGAACAGCGCCATCGCCCACGTAGCTTCTGTCGGCTTCACACAGTCGGGCAAAATGTCATGGCCACGCGCATTGACGACCGCTGGCTGTGGCTGGGCGCCGGCGTCTTTTTCTTCTTCGCCGCCAAATACATTAAGCACGCCGTGACGGACATCGTACGCCTGACGGAACTCGATCCTGCCCAATTCCCTGCCAACGATGCCGGCCATGCCACTCATCCCGAAGAGAGCGTGGAATTGGGGACGCTGAAGACGTTGTGTCTGTCGCCGAATCCGTCGATTGCTGCTGCGGCGCACTCGCTCGTCATCAGACGCTTCGCCGCCCAGCCGAATGCGATCGACATCCTTCGACATGACATCGACTCAAAGATCCCAGAAACGAGTCGGAGGGCGAAACAGGCTGTGCAGTATCTATACGACTTCGACCTAGAGCTGCGGGACTCTCTCCCACGCGGCGGTCTGGAAGATTTAGACCTTCCGATGGACTATGCAGACGACGTCGCCTATCGAGATGAGAATGGGGAGCTGCAGCTCATGGATGTTAATGACTGGAATGCGATGGCGAGAGCTCGGACCAGACGGCAGAACTCTCTTGATGACGAGAGAGCTATGGATGTCGTGGCCCGGCTAGAGGAGCTGAGTGAGGAGATCGCGAGGACGGAAAGAGAGATGGATGATTTGCAGGCGAGGGCTAGCCATGCCAGGTTCGCAGGCTGGGACAGAATTCCTGCCCCCAATCGTGCTCCTTTCGCGCCCGATGGCCTACAACGCAGCGAAGGGGAGGATAGAAGGAGAAGGCACAGGGAGGCGATGGTGCTGCATGAGGGCGAGGGGCGAATAGAAGAGGAGGACATTATTCGCCCCTCGCCTTCGAGATGGACATGAGCAGAGCCTTCGGCGCAGTATTCACGCCAATCGACTCGTTGATAGAGTTTGCAGCCTCTGACGAGGCTTTCAAAATGAAAATGAGTCAACGGGTAAACGACTGCTTGACGATACTAATGTGTCTACGTCCAGCCGCGTTGGATGTCCGTGTTAGCAGAGCTTAGATGTCGTGGATTTGCGATCCCGGCTCGAACAGGACTACATCATCTGTTCCTCCTCGTTGCAAACGCGAGTGGCTGATGCATCCTCTGTCTACAAGTCCTACACCTCTCGCCGTCTACAACGCTAAGAAGATGGGAAGCATTAGTGGGAATTTCGGTGTTCCCAGACCAGTCACCTGGAATCAATTGTCAGCGCGAGTTCAAACACCTATCGGCCGCAGCTGTCACATACAGGATCCCAGCCGCTTACAGCAGAAAATCCTGGCGTATTACAGCCCTGATTACCACCGCTCGTGACATCACGAAACATCCAAGGATGCGAATAAGCCACAGGATTGATGAATCCAATCGACCCTTTGCCAATCGCATATCTCGCTTCGTTGATCAACGTCAGGATGGAACCGAGCGTTGGCGAGGAAGCAGATGTTCCATAGACTAAACTCCATCCACCATCGACTGCCACGACATAATTCGCCCCGTTGGCCGAAATGTCGGGGAAGCCTCGAGTCGCCTGGCTGTTGTTGTACTGCGCGGCCGTGTATGGAGGCAGGTGGTTGGCAAAGTAAGATTTTACAGCCGAAGATTGGTAAGATGGCATGGGGAAGACATTGGAGAACCCGCCGCCGGAGTAGATGACGGTTTCGCAAGCTTCTTCGGGTTGGGTCGGAGTCGTCAGGATGTTGACGCCGGGCTTGACCTGAGTGGCGCCGACGGAGGTGATGTAGGGACAAGTTCCTGGGAAGGAGGGGTTGAAGCGGCCCCCGAGAGACTGGTCTTGGTACGCCCCTGTGGGACCGATGCATTGCCCTTGATTGCCAGAGACACCGTAGTCTCCACTGGAATAGAGGACAGACGTTCCCATTAGTCCCAGTTTCATGTACCTGAGGCAGAATGTCAGCGTATGCGTGACAGTCATATTTCTGCGTCTGAGATGCGCCCGACATCTCATTTGTAGCCCTTGATCTCGCTCTAACATGGGTTGCGGATGCTGTACTTACTCATTACACTGCCGTTGCTCATAGAAAGGCGTCAAGTCAGCTTCGTTGTAGGCATACGACGTGGAAATAACCTTGGTGGCAGTGAAGCCTCCGCACGCTTTCGGTCCCTTGTAGCCTCCAGCTGCCGGATCGGGGTACGTAGCATCTTGAGTCGGGTCTAGAAGCACCGTCAGCCCTTAACGCAACCACATTAGACTGCATTCGTGTGCCTACCATCGCCGCCTTCATATGTACAATATGAAGCATCCAGAGCATCCAGGAAGTCGTTGAAAGAGGCACCCTCAATCTCATCTCCAACTTGATACAAAGTGACCTTTTGTGGATAGACAAGAGCCATGCCGTACTCCAGATCAAGATCACTCTCGCCGTTATAGCCAAAGCCTGTCTGTTCCTGTTGAACAACCCCTCCGTCGATCGATTGGAGGACGGGACGGTTTCCGACTTGTTTGGTGCTAAAATTCTTGAAGAACAGGTCTAGATCGCCTGGCACATACGCCTGAGGTGTGTACTCGACAATGCCGTAGCTGTTTTTAGCATTGGCTGTCAGACCGGGTGGGAACTTGTACAGCGCACGGAGGCAGTTGGGTGTGATCTATTCATTCGTCAGCTCATCAGCCGCGTGCTTCGTGGGAGCCTTTGGCTCTCACCTGCTTGTCACAATCAGTCAGCTCCTTGATGATATTGCTCTTTGCGATAGGCTGGAATCTCGGAATATTGCCGCCACTGGGATTACCTGGCTTGATATGTTCTTGCATGTCGCGTTTATTAGTTTTTGTATCTCTTGGCTTAAGCTTGAGGTCAAAGTGCAGAGTTGGCGTTACGAAGTCGATCTTGTCTTTCAGATTGGCTGGAATACTGTAGGCTTCAGAGGCCACGTGCGGTTGGCCAGTTTCTCCATGCTCGTAGACGTGATACTTCGTCTTCAATAAATTTTCAGCTTCGTCGATAGTGGCATCGAAATGCAGCCAACCAAGACTCTGAGATTGTTTTATACGTTCGCCAGCAATGCCTGATGATGATAGCCAATCTTTTACGGCCTGAACCGTGGAGTCGCTGCCGATGACATTAGTCCCGCAGGTACACATACAAATCGATGACCATGACTACCTTGGAGCAAACGCAGCGGCAACATCTTCCGGGCTCCAGTGCTTGCCATATTTCCCCGAGGTCGGATGAGAGACTTCCATCAACCATTCCTCTCCTTTATCCAGATTGCTCTGCGTGAGCGCGATCCGCATCGGAATAACTGTGGCTCCATGGAGTCGATCTCTCTTCACCCAACCATGCGGCAAGGAGTCTCTGCTTTCATGTAGAACATGTGGCGTCGATACTGGCGATGCCGAGCATGATGCCACAAAAGCAGCAATCAAAGGTAGATACCGCATGGTGTCCTGCAATGCTCTGCGGCCGCTTGCATCGAATTACCTGGAGATCGGCGGCAAGATATAAGTTTCCCATTTCCATGTTGTCATATCTTCTCCTTCCTAAAATGTGAGTTTGCAGCTAAAGGCTGTGCTGCAGCTTTCCCGACCATGGCGAGACCACGCTTGCAGAAAATCTCACGCCGCGCACTCGATTTCGGCGAATGATGAGAGTAAGTTGCGTGTCATGGGGCATAGTATGTCCAATCATTGCGTCGATACATCGCGGGCGTCGAAAAGCGAACTCACGGTGGCGCAAACCGATGCCAAATGTAGCAGGAGTTCGGCTGTCAAGGCGCATAGCAGTCGAAAGGATGCAAGCGGTTCCATACGAGACCTACCATCCAATGCATATGCATATGCAAGATAGCCAAGCGCAATGGTGATCATATGCTTGCAAAAGACAAGCTTGCAAAAGCTCATAAGCTCCTTCTTCATCAGGTTAGTGTGAGGCTTGTTGGAGCTTTTTTATCTGCATCCCCTCCGGCGTCAGTGGCGGGACGCACTTACATGAACGCTTTGCATAAGTACTGAAACTTGCTGTGTCGCATTTCAATGTGCTCTCTCAATGTAGTACCCGCTCTGGCCAACCCAAACCCAAAGCCATATTTGCGGATGCACTACTCAACACGCAGCTTTTGCAGCTGGGCATTCAACTAGAGAATCTCGAAGGGGTTTATTGCCTCTTGAATCAATCGAAATTGGCCGGCAGGTAGAGAATGAGCGTTAGACCCACAAAACTATCCGAGTCGTGTCCCGCCATCGCCTCCAGCCGTACTCACCTTGCCATCAACGAGGCCAGGGTGGTGCTCAGGTAGACTCTATCGCGGCACGCATGTGACCCTAATAGCAACGGGCCAATGCTATTTCAGCAGGCAGCCACCTGCCATGCCCATGCCTGAGCTGCGTTCGTTTGTTTGTGCTTTCTGCATGAATAGCACACTTCGACATGCAGACTACCTAGGTAGCTTGTCCACTCTACGAAGGAAAGGACTAACATGTGGAAGGGCTCACACGTATAATCTAGGCAGGTCCTCGGGCCTTCAACGAACTGCTTCGACGAAGCAGTGGCATTTGGCAGGCACCGGTATCGGTTGCTCATATCGCATCGTTGTCTTCAGATAGTCTTGAACCTTGGCAGCGCACGCCGGCTTGAGATAATAAGTTGAACAAGTGCCTGTGATAATGCCGGGTATCTTGGATTGCACCAAACGCCTCGCTCAGAACGCTCCAATTCACAACTCAATCGCAAGAAAAACTTACTCCCTACTGTAAGTGATCTTGTGACGTTTCGAGGGCTTCAACTCATCTTCGTCATCTTTGTCCGTCGGTCGCTTCTTCTTATTCCCTTGTATCTTGCCTGAAACCGCAGCAGGTGTGCTCGCGTTGCTGTCTCGCGCGGAAAGCTGAGGCGGAAATTGACCGGTAGGTGTAGGCGCATGAGATGGTGTACCGCTGTCTGGTCCTTCCTGTAGCTGCTCTCCACATCAGCATGCCAGACGTACTTGCCTCAAAGTGATTGCACTACACTTACGCGCATCCAACTGACGCTGCTCCGACTGAACACCCGGTCTTCCTCTCTCACTCTCCCGCCACGTCTTGAACCGTCCACAGCACTGCGAGTGCCAATCTGAACACCCTTGACCCAGCCATCGAAGCCACGTACTATGTTGCCTGAGCTGGCCGTCTCCTCCAGATATGCGCCTTCGGTCTTGTAGATGTTTTCCTCGAGCGTCGCAAGCTGCTCGTCCAATTTCCTCTTCTTGTCGAGCGTCTGGCGAAGCGTTGAACGGAGCGATTCGTAGTATGGTCGACCAGGCTGATCCGCTGCCGCGGTCGCGGACGGCGTCGAGTTCGGTGGCACGTTCTCTGCCATCTTTGCCGGATGTTACGCGTGATCGCGACGCGACCAATGTGTGATGAGGGCGATGGCGATGCGGACACGTCGATAAGCTACAGGCCAGGCGTGATGATGGGATGCGGAGCGCATATGCCAAGACTTCTGGCCCGTGCCCACCTTTCCGTCCTTTCTAAATCACTGAATGTCAAGATGGCAGTCATGATGCCTCCATCCCAGTGTACACAAAAGATATGACGAGTAATCAGGTCGCGCTGAAACATGAGGAGAGAACATATCTATCGGCTGTTGTTGCGCCTCAAATTGCCAACAAAACTCCTGTCATGTTCCACTATTCAGTTTTGCCCAACTGCCGGCGCTTGATGAGTTCCGCTAAGGGCACATCATCTTCGTCATAGAAGTCGACAGCTTCGTCGACGCCGAAATCTGCCAGTCGCTCCCCGTCCTTGTTTCGCCAAGCTTCCTCTCCATCATCGGCACGTTGTGATGACCTACCTCGGAAGTCTTCTTCATCGGAACCTGTATCCGTGTCGATTGCGTCCTCATCCTCGTACGCCCTGGCACTTCGTCTCGATGCCTCTAGTCGCTCGTGGAAAGGTCGTCGTCGAATCACATATTCGCCATCGCCATCTGTGTAACGTGCAAGATCGGCTGCTTGACGTTCCTTGAACTCGTTGATGTCCCATGATTTGGTGAAACCATCCCCTACTAGTGGTTTACGCTCAGCACGAAAAAGTCTGTCCGGGTCTGGTGGCGGCCATGGCTTGCTGGGGTCTGCGAAACCTGGGTCAGCATGGTACACATATGCGAAAGCGTACACATACCATCAATCTCATTATGCTCGTAGGACAATCCGCTCTCCGTGCTTGGGCTTCGCGAAAAAGGCCAGATCCAGCGCACAGGATTGGCGCTTCCCATGCCTTGACACATGTTTGCCCAGATTCCAATGTCCCAGGGGAATTCCTGATGCTCGATCCGGATCTTGTTCCCCTCTGGGTCTTCGAGGTATCCACCCAGAACGTGGGCGCGCCTGAGCACTGCATCATGCCGTTCAATCTCCCAGCCTTCAATTGTCCATGTGTTTACGGCAAGCGACCACAGCGTCCGGCCAAGGAGAAGAATCAGCGCGAACAGAACAAAACTGTTGACCGCGCAGAGAACGAACAAATGGCTCAGCTGGAAGATTGAGGGCCCAAGATACTGCTAGTGTGAGTGACGCCGAATGTTGAGAACGTGAGTACATACGCTGGGCAGGGTTCTCTTGGCCCATATGGGCGCGACTCTTCGAAGAAGAAAGTACTCCAGAAGCGACATAGAGGCCACAGCATAGGCCAGAAATCGGATGAAGTGGGGGATCGTGATGTGAGAGACGCAATTGGCTGCGAAACCGTTACCTACCGTTGTTCATGCCTGCGCGGACCAAGACCTACCAGTCCACACGCAGTGGTGATCCATCTTCATGATGCATCGCTTGCAGGTCTTGCAATGATGTGCTCTTGGAGGCTTGAAGGCCTCACATCGTCTACACCAGCGATTGCTCTGGGCTGCAGCTTTGAAGGCGGTCCGTTGAGCATCGGATCCTTGATTTTGCACAGATTTATGCCAGTCCTTGGGGATTCTGCCTGGGTCTGTCAAGCATGTTCTCCAGTAGCAGATGAAGATGCATGCCACCAAAGCATTAAACAGGTAGGCTTCTCGCGGGGATAGTGGGCCAGGCTCAAGACGACGGAACAGCCATTGGGACGTATAGGCTAGAAATGCGATGAGTGCTGAGACGGCCGGCAAAGCAAACCTCTGCGACAATGGCAGATCCTTCAGTTGCATGGCCGGATGGTTCCCATCGTGTGGCGAGTGAAGGTGCAGAATCCAGGAGAGGTTGGTTGCATCTTCGTCACGATTTCTCGGCCCGCCGCGCGCGTCACTTCCTGCCTCCGTCCTCTCTCTTGGTGGGGCCATCTCTCTGACCACATCCACTGACACACCCAGGCTCTAGCCATTCCCGCTGCATAGATACTCGCTACATCGGCCGGCAGCAACATCGGAG
>ANSM01001032.1:0-21015 GCA_000347735.1 Cercospora canescens BHU | reverse complement strand
CGAGGAGGTGCGGTTGTGGCGCGAGGATTGGCGGGCTTCCTTGCGGGATGTCTCGGTCTTGGAGGTGGCTCCGCTGGATGGGATGTCCAAGGTGTTGAGCTTGCGGCCGGTGGTGGGCTCGGTGACGCTCTCGCGGGCGGGATCGTGCGAGACGTGGTAGCCGTCGATGATGTAGTAGTACCAGTAACGTTGGCCTTGCTTGAGGGTGGTACCCTGGAAGCGGAACGTGCCCTTCCAGCCGCCGGTCTTGGACGAGTCCTTGGACAAAGGAAGTTGTCCGTTGTAGTTGTCCCAGGAGCCGAGCAAGTGCACGGTCTTGACGTTGGCGGAAGTGCGGAGGGTGAAGTTGAGCTGGATAGCGGCCATTGTGGTTGATTCTTCTTTTCGTGGGGAGTTCTGGTTGGTGATATCGTGAAATGGTATAAATCGTGTTTTGAGCAAGCAAGAGACTGGTGATTAGTTTTGCGATGAGGAAGTCGACCAGCGGCTTCGTCGTAGAATATGATTTTTTGGGGGATTTTGATATTGGCGGTGATTTGCAAAAATTAGTGGGTAGTGAGTAGTATGTGGATGGCACCAGGCCGGAACGATTAACAAACAACAGAAAAAGAGGATGAAAAAACGACCAAAGACCAGCTCTTGAGATTGACACGCTTGCTAAAGAGAAGAAGAGAAGAGCCATGCCTGAGGAGGATGGAGCGCTTACTTTATGGTGCGGCAACTCTCGCGCACTACCCTCCTACGGCCCGGCCGTACCAGGACTGATTCGAGCGACGCATGTGGGAGGAAGAGAGGAGACGGGAGGGACACCACTATTGGCATCGTGCAGGCAGAGCGCGTAGAAGCTGGCGTTGCTTTGCGGGTGGGAGGGAGGAGGTGCATAAGTGTCTTCTGCTGCAGCCAATCCCGAGCTGAAGTCAAGCGCTGAGATTCGCCATGGCACGACCCGCCGCTTCCCGCTCGCAAAGTATGTGAGGTACAGGTTCTCCATCACATTTCCATCACGCTTCCACCGACTCAGATGACGAGAAGAAACACCCCAAGTGCATGCTATGTCTTGCAGGATCAATGCGATCGCCATCTTCGAAGCCTGCACAATGCTTGCATTGCAGTACAAGCTCGCGCGCGAGCTCACAGCTTCGACGTATCGTCAACTTCACGCGACCCGCTCATCTATGCAAGAGCTTTCTCGGTCATAGGACAGTCGGCGCTTGGGTGCATAAGGGTGTCCGGCTTTTCTCGTACATTGCTCTACCCCATCTGCACATGATCTGGACCGGGGGCCAGCTGATGTCGTGCTACCGCTCTCAACATATGCAGAGAAGGAGGCTGGAAGTAGGACATACCGCGTGGGAGTGTGCGCAAGCGAGACATGGGGTACCTGGTATCGAGGCTTGTGATGCCTCTGTCCTCTCGGCCAATCCGAACCTCATCATGCATATCTCGGACAGATGAGGCGTCGGGAAGTTTTCAGTCGTCTTGCCAGGAACCATTTCCTTCTCCCCCGACAGCAAATTTTAGTGTGCAGGCCAGGCGCGATCTGACCTCGTTCACCCGAACGGAGAGCGAGCAGGAGCACATGCAATGGTCACGCATTGCCGATTATCCCACCCATCTTGGAGGACTAGCATACGCCGCTGCAAAGCAATCTATTCGCAATGCAGGTGACGCGGACATTAGTCAAGAAGCGGGCAATGAACACTTCGTTCTTGGACTTCGGACCATCATCTGCTACACGCTTGCGGGGATGTCTTGTGCGCAGCCGTTGTTGTCAAGGTCGGAAACTTGCATCCCGCTAAGTCCAGAGTCGAAGCTGTCATTCAGCGGCCTCACATAGCGAAGCTCAACCAGCAGCTGGCTGTCAGGATCCTGAGATAAGCTTGCTTCTTTGCAAGATGATCCCTCCAAGAATACCGTGATTGCCATGCTCACTACCCACATGGGTGAGAACCAACGTTCCACCTCACGCTGAGCTGAGCAAAGCTCCTGATCGAACTTGGTCTTTTTGGGTTCAAAAGTTGAATTACATTAATAATGCGTGATTTTCAAGCCGTGCTTCGAAAATGATCTAACACACGTTCGAAAAGACGTCGTTAGTCTCCAAATACTCCAACTTCGACTCGCCGACCACGATATCAAACATCGTCCCACTAACACTCTGACCTCGGAGCGTAGCATCCGCCTGATAAAATCGATACCCACCGACAACCTCCTCCGTACGCTTCATTTCAACCGTCTCTTGAACCAAACGGGGCATATGCGATCCAAGCATCGTTTCCCGTTGCACGACGACAATTTGCGGAGAGCTCCCCGCTGTGTCCGCGACTTCCTCACGAATCGCCGCAACGACGGAAAGCCGTTTGGTCGACGTGTTCGAGTCGAATGCCAAGCAAGATGAATCTCTTTGCCAGAAAATATCAGCGTCGAGCGGGAAACCTCCCGTCCCGGCGTTGTCGTTGACAACAGTCTCCCCAGTCAAACGAGTCTTGAGCTGAATATCGAACGTCGTTGCGGCTCCTGCGTCCAAGGTCGAGTTGCACTCGTACCAGTTGAAAATCTCTCGATTGTAGCCAGATGATGATCCGCCTTTGAAGGTCGCCATGGTCGTGGAGATGGTTTGAGGAGTATCTTTCGGAAGCAATGTCACCTCGATATCGGATGCGTTCCGTCCCATGCTGGCGGTCGTTCGTACGCGGATGCGGCCTGCGACCTCGATCTTGTCACCGCGGAGTTGGTAGGAACTGATCGTGGGTCGCACGTCTGCCGGTTCGTATGGTTCTGTCAATTGCACATTTCCAGGGACAGTATCGATCATGCGACTCAGAAGCGATTCGCATTGGGATTTGAAGTATGCTGGGTCGGAAAGCTTCGTCACAAATTCGTTCTTGTCCGAGGTGAAGATTCGCTTGTCGGAGTTGAGGGTGTCGTTCTTCGCCACGACAAGGGGATTCCTCGTCGTGTTATTCAGAAACTCGTTCACGACCGCACTATCGAAACTTCCGGTCGTGGTGTCGAACCTCGCCACATTCTCCTCGCTGACGCCGCCTTCCGTAACAATCTCCGGATGATCTACACTGTGCACTCCGCCGATGGTATGTCCACAAGTAACGAGCGTAATCATTTCTTCCTGACTGAACCCCATCGTTTCGAACCGCTTTTGCGTTGTTTCCAAATCTGTGTGAGCTTCCGGTACACCAGAGATCCCCTCCTCAGTGGCATCAATTCTGCCGAAGCGAAGAGGCACAACGACGCCGCCGCATTTCTCCACGGCCATGACCATCGCAAGAGCCAGAAGGTCAGATGCGGAATCGCGAATATTATACGAGCTCGAGATATCAGCGAGAGTGTTGTTCAACGCTCCATCCTTATTCTCTGCACGATCGAGTTCGAACTGAATCGATGCATCGAGGCCGCCAGTTTGCGTTGCCGAATCATGTGTCGCCGCATCGTGGAAAGCTGTCCGGAGCCATTCGGCTGATTTCTGAATCCCAGGTGCATTGGCGCCAAAGTCACAGCTCTCACTTCTGTAACAGGAATTAGTCGTGCGCTCACGTATGTGGGATATTCTTGCCACGAGATTCGTGAGAATGACGTACGATCGGAAAGCTCGCCATTCCTGATGTAGCCGCCCTGGAGATACAGGAGATCGTCCAGTCTATCGTACTTTGAAGGCCACACATATGCTGCGTGGGCTATGCCGCCAAATTGGGCGGCTGCAATGAGATGGCGAAGCATGGTCGTTGCTGTCGATAGTTTGAAGCGAGGAAATCCGCTGGCTGGAGCATCTTTCAAGTCGCATATTAGACGAACAAGATACCATCGAAGGCTTGGCGTCGTCGCTGTTCACACCAGTAAACGAGCTCGTATTCCCTTCTTCATCTTCTCTCCATCGGCTTCAGAAACTGTGCAAGATCCGGCGGTGTAAACAATTCCACATGGGCTTTCCCTTTTTCGGGGGTTCCGCTCTTTTGTGTCGAGCAGTAGCATTTCCCAAGTACGAAAAAAAGCAGATGGGTAGCAATGGTTAGTAACATCTGTGCATGTCACCCTGCTCGAGATAGTCGATGATCCGCTTGGCATTATATCGGAGAGTTCCTAGTGGTTGTGATGTCGGCTAGCTTCGTGCTAGTGCTGACCCAGAATAGCAACACGAAGAAGGTCAAATCTTGTGCCAAGCCGAGATTGAGGTCCGCAAATCTTGTAAGAACATGCTCGAGCACGTCTAGACCACGCTCTTTAAGATTGTCCTGCTGGTTGAGACCATATGAGATTGGTTTCAATGGCCAGCCCGGGCAGTTCAATACCACTGCGTCTCCAAAATGCGGGACAGTCTTCGAATGGGTTGATGCGTTTGCAACAGGTCACAGGCGCAAGATGGCGAATCGATATTGTCATCCAACATGCATGCTGTTGGAATGTCCATCCCCGCTGGATGCTCGGTGAAGAGGGTCAGAGTGAACCGAGAATGGCGGAGGTTTGCGGTCGGGACAGTCTCGGCCTGGTTGTGAGGACCAACCGAGAACATAACAGTGTGGTCCGATGCCGAGAAATTTGACGAATTGTTGTTCCCCGTCCACGACGCAAGATCGAGAGAAGTGCATTCAAGCCTGAACGATGATAGTGGTCATGGCGGTAGGGTCTTCCTTACTGATCTCGTTCATCAAAGCAGTCATTTGCTCTTCTCCAATGTGGTGAGCAATGCTCGACCTAAGCAGCACAACGCCGTGGTGGGGGTTAGAGTTTGGTGCCAGAAAAAGGGTGTACGGTACATATGGACCCATCTTGAAGCAATTCAACCGCACGGCGGTGAGGCGGATACTTTCTCGACCGTCTTGAGGCTTCAGCTCTCTTTGGATGAGGTTCAATTGGGAGCCGGTATGATCCCGGTGATCACGAAAGCGGGTGATATCTGTTTCGTACTCCACAACACGACCTTGCACTCTGACCCCGCGGTTCGTCATTTCGAAAGTGCAGAGAGAAGCATTCTCTTCCGAGATGGACAGTTCGATGGAGCCGCAGGACCGGAAATCAGCAGTCGATCGTGCAAGCAAACCTCTGCTGCGCTCAAGCACAGGCGTGAAAGCGAAAATGGATTGATCGTTCGAAGTCCTGATCAGCTCCTCTTGCAGTCTGCGGAAAGCTCTACGACCTTCGCCGTACAGAAGTGGCATATTGACATTGAGCAGACCCAAGAGGCAGTACGCTTCGTCTTCTTTCCTCGTGGTTGTGCGTTTTGATGCCCAGCTCATACGACGTGCAATCGATGCGCTGTAAATCTCCCATGGGTCGTTCAGATAGTGTTCGCCGATCCCAGTGATGTTCCTCAAGATGGCCTTGAGGTTGGGGAGGCTCTGCTCTCGCTGTAAGGACTTAGCCTTCTCCAGCGAGACCTTGTACCCGATTGGCTGCCAATCACGATTGAGGAAAAGAACAAAGTCCGGCGCCAACAGCTCTTGCAGCGTCCATCCGCGAGTGAACCATTTCGACTGTTTCAATTGAGACGCGTGATCCCTTTGACCGACAACATCGTCCAAGTAAGCATAGCAGATTTCAGCTTCCCAATACCAGTCCCACATGGAATTGATCGCTTCGCTGAGTTCGGCGCTCGAGCGCTTGTCGATGCAGACAGTGTCTAACCATACCCAGCTCGGACCGTGACGTCCTTGGACAAGGTTACAAAAGTTGTCGACCTTCCTGTACCCAGCACTGTTCAAGTTATGACGCTTCTTGTAGTCTTTATACGAAATTTCGTCTCTGGTCCAACGATGGGATAGTATGTAGTACGGCTTGGGTATCTCCTCGTCGAAGAAGTCACCGAAGCGACGTGTTTCGGTGTTGAGGAGGCGCATCTTTCTTCCAGCGAGTACTCAGCGCAGTGGAGGCATTATAGTAGCGTGCCCGGCGGATCTTGCGAAGATTCGACAATGTTGAAAGGGTGGGAGGGCGTAATGGCGAGTGGCAGTGTCAATTCATATAATCAACAAGGTCGGGTGACAGCTCTCCAGCTGGCCTTTGCGCAGGATGGCGCCCTGCAGGTCGCTTGTGCCGCCTCTGAGGGCTCCGCCACGCCCGTCGATCAAGCAGACCACTGAGACAGAGACGCGACAGATAGCTGAGCATACTCGAAGCGTTCGGTCTTGACCGAGTCGGACCAGGTATTAACGGGATCAGCGAATACAAAATCCAAACTCGTCAAAATGGCGGTCTTGAGTTCGCATTGCAGGTCAATGATCCCAGCGCTGAGAGAATATCAAACGTAAGTGACGACTCTGTCTTCTCTTCGCGACGCCGTACAGGAGGCCGCCCAGCTTATGATTTCGTTGCCTCTCCTTGTCTCACTGCGAGTCGCATAACCGAGCCCAACCGCTGAGTCAGTCCTCTGCGGACAGAATCCCACCGCATTCTGCCAGGAAGGCAGTTTCAACACAGACATCGTATCATTCAATTTCGTAATTCCATGCCCGAGTCCTATACTACACCATTTCCAAAGTCCACAACAGGGTATCCACAATGCCCGCAAAGACTACACCAAAACACCTACGCTAAACCTCAACCAAACGTCATCTTGGAGAAACAATGCTCTCCATCATGATGATCGAATCAAGCACCAGTCAAATCCAACATCTCCACGCCACTTTTTCTCCATCCCTTCCCATCTCTTCCATTCCCATTCCTACTCCCACTATTCACAGTAGTAGAGACCAAGATCGCCTTCCCACCGCTCTGCTTCCATCCGCTCCCATCACCGGTCAAATCTAATGTCTCAGCCTCGACAACTTCCTTCCACGCGCCAGGAAGGCTCTCTCGCGTGACGATGCGGGTCTTGATGATCTTAGTGGAAAGTGTAGATTGTGTCGCTGCTGGCGGCGCCGAAGTCTTGGACGTGGAAGTGCGGGGAGAGCGGCGAACTGATGTGAAGGAGGACGGACGAGATGTGGCGAATGTGGAAGCTGAGCTTTGGGAAGTCCTGCGAAGCTGAAGGCCGGAGACTGCGGGAGTTGGAATAGGAGCGATAGCAGGCCGTGTTTGGTCGGAGGGGCGCACGGAGATCGGACTTGCGAGGTCCATGGCTTCGACAGTATCCCCAGGAGGCGTCAGGCTTGGTGTCATAGGCCGATCCATTGGCATGTCAAGTGTTCGCTCGGCTTCATCTTCTCCTGTTGCGGGCGCCGTCTTCGCCCTCTTCAGCGGCGCTTTCCTTCTTCTCTTTGTAACAGAATCAGGCAGCCTTGCAGCAATGAAGTCCGCGGAATCATGCCCTTCGCTACGAACGAAGCCTCCTCGCAACCGCTCCGGAGTGGGCGAGCCTGGCCTGTGAAGTTCTGCCGGTTTCGGTGGTGAAGACGAAACGAGAGAGATCACTTCATTACTTTCCCGTATTGCCGCTGGCTTGCGTGGAGATGGGGAGAGCCAGCTCGTGATTGATCGTTGACTCAGTGCTGGACTTGCAACTTCGTCAGAAGGCCTCTTGCGGCGAGGCGGCGTGTGTTGCGAAGCAGATGGTTTCGACTTGCCAAACGGCTTGAAAAAGCCTTCTGTGGGCTTCGGTAGAGGTACGGGTTTCGCAGCTTTTGGGGTTTCTTCATCGTCCGTCTCGAAGCGGTACGATAACGAGTCGTTGACAGTACTGCGTTTGGGAGGAGGCTGCGCTCGAGGCTTATGCGAATAAGAGACTGAGGTGATCACATCATCGACGTTGACCTCCTTTGCTGTCACCTTGCTCGGCTTCTTTGATCTAACATTAGCACCGCTGTTCATAGCCTCCAGTGGTTCCCGAACCCGTGAAACACTCACTTCAAGCACAGAAGTTTGTGAAGATTTCGTCAAAGAGCCGAATACATCGATGGGGAGCTGGGATGAGTCTGGTTCGTTCTTCTTGCGACGGGTCTTTTTTGTATGCACGTTTGCATCACCATTGGCAGCAGCTCTCGCTTTTCGTCGTTGTTTGAAGAATTCTTTCGGGTCTTCCGACTTGTCCTCGTAGTCTTCGACATGCATCGGACACCCAATCTTGAGCAAGTCGCGTAACAACCAAAGCTTTTCTGGTTGGTCGGGACAATATGGCTTGAAGGCTCGTTTCTTGGTCGGAGAGGTCGGCGCATCTGACTCGTCCTGCGTGCTGCTTGGAACCTGAGCCCATTCGTCGTCTGCTTCAATCTCCTCATCTGCACCTCCAGCAGGAATGTAGTCGTCATCTTCGTCTTCGATGCTCAGGTCGATAGGTACCAGGTTTTGAGGGATAAACGTCACGCGATATTCGAGCTCGCCATCCGTTGTGGCGTGATTGCGCTTGCCGTGAATTGCCAAAACACACTGTTGCTCCTTTTCCGCTTGCGCGTCTGTATCACGCCGTTCGTCTTTCTCGCCCATCAATCGCAGGTCACGTACCAGAATGGCGGGGGCAAGATTTCTGATGAATTTCTTTGCACCACCAAGACATCTCCAATCGAATGCATCACCCGTGAAAGCCCTCAATGCCGGAAAGTCGATGTCCATATCCCACCTCACCTCTGCCTTAAGCCTCCCCACTTTGTCTCGTGTGCTCACACATGGATCGGTGTAGTATCCCAGGACTTCTCTATTTGGGAAGTCGTCCGGTATCGTCAACTTGCTGTTTTTCTTCGTGAAGAATTTGCTCTCGTTGGTCCGGATCTCATGTGTCAGGCGCTCTCTCCACTCCTTCAATCCATTCACATCTCTCTTCCGAGCCAGGTCGCACAACTGATTCCCAAAGCCCGCTCTCGCGGCATCGCAAGCGACTTTGGGCCCACAACCAGGAATGCCCTCAACAATGTAATCCCCACCACTCATCAAGGCAACCAAAATCATGCCCTCTCTGTCCAGTCCACTCTTCTCTCTGACGTCCTCCGCACGGTAGACATTGCAATGTGTCGGGACCTTGCCTTTGCCCTCTGCAGTCCAGCTTCTCCAAAGCACTCCACTCCCAAACATCAATGTGTCCACATCTTCACTCAACACCGCATCCACCACACCTTCTCTTTGCAAGAGCGCACATTCCGCCTCGGCCTCACCCGGCGCGACATGCCATGGATATCCAAATTTCCTCAACAATTCCTTGGCCAGAAATTCCGGCACGCTCCCGACTCTGACGCCGGGGCCTCCAACCTTTTTGTTGCGCTTGAAGACTGGTTTGTTCGGCCCATCGAAGACGAAAAGTGGGTGTATGTTCAGCGACAATAATCGCAGGAGTCGGTAGTAGAATGTTCGGAGAGCCGGGTTCGAGCCGCCCTTGGAGGCGAGGATCTGGAACAGCCAAATGGAAATGTCAATCGCAAGTCGGAGGGGTCGTCCGTGGGTGGAGAAGTGTTGGACGGAGAGTTTGGCGACACTGATGCGCTGGCCGGGCCCGAGTTCTTTGAATAATCCAGAGACGCCCATTGTGCGTTTGCGGTCACGATGCGGCCATGGCGGAGTTGCAGAGCATCATCATCGTCGTCGTCGTTCGTGTGGCGATGGCATGACGAGCTTAGGGTCGGTTGTCATGGCGACAACCCTACCATTCACGTGATACGAGCAAAGCAGGTTTCAGATTGTGCCCAACGCGCGTGTGAGCCGGGTTTTTACCAGACGGCACTACTGCACTCGTCTGATATTGCTCGTCGCGGGGGCGCAGAGCGGGTGTGTTGACATGCGACGCGCAGTATTGATAATGGGACTGAACCCGCGCAAACGTCCTCCCCCCATACAATAAGCGAAGCCCAAGGAGCGCCCGGAAGCTTCAAAACACGCCGCAGGACGATCGGGCGCGGAACGGCGCATCCACCATGGACGATTCTCTCATTTCCCACTATGAGGACATGGGCAGTCGCGAAACTTCTCCCGACCCCATTGTGCTGCCTTCGTCGCCTCCATCCGGGAGGAAGATCCGAAGTGTGCGCAAGACGCGACACTCTTCTCAGCGAAAGTCTCGCCTGTCGACCGTGTCGCGCATGACGCCGAGCAAGGAAATCGTCCTGGACACACCGCAGATTGGACCCAATGACGGCAGCCCGTGGAGGATCAAAGTGACAGTGCAGGCGGAGCAGAGGGATAGTCCAGGCAAGCTCGTCACGAGAACGACGAGCATCCCGTTGGGAAGTCCGACTCGATCACCCACCAAGAAAAGGAAGCCGACGCCAAAGAGGAAGATTGTGGAAGAAGAGGAGGAAACGGAGGAGGCAGAGCGGCATGCGATTGTGAAGAAGCCGAGAGGCAGGAAGCGGAAGGCAACGCCAGCCGCTGGGAGGAACAGCGCGCAGCCAGTCTCTCAGGTGAAGCAGAGCATTGAGCATCCCGCAGTGGAGGAGCAGCAAGACGACGACGCCTTCGACGTTTTTGGCGAAGCTGCAGCCCTGGAGGCCGAGCAAGCCATGCAGGCCATGGAGTCTTCGTCCCGAGCGCAAACCCCGCCCAACAATCGCCGCGCCAGTGGTCGTCTGGCACGACTCTCTGCGCAATGGTCGAACGGAACAGGCAGAACGCAACGGCTAAGCAGGGCCCGCGAAGAACTCGATGAAGCTTTGCAGGATGCTGTTGGAGACGTGACCTACTACGGGGACCTCACACTCAGCAGAGCTGAGGACTTCACAATGGTCTCGCTCGAAAGCCTGCAAACTGCCAAGGAAGCAAGCATGCTACACAATTCGCACCTCTCGCGTTCGCATTTGTCGACTGTGAAGGAAGGCGTTGAGGCAGGAGAGAAATCGGCATTGAGTGTGAGCTACTTGCCCAGTAGCCCTCCTAAGCCGGCCCCACCTGTGCAGTATCCCGATCTCACTGCGCCTAAGGCACGCACTTCGATACTGTCATCATGGGAGCCTTCGCTGCAACGACAGGGCAGTCTACAGAGCCCATTCGAGCCGACGAGCTCTGCAAGGAAGCGCCGAAGGATTTTAAATCCGAGAAATGAAGGTCATACAGAAAGCTGGAGGGCGACAGAAATGCGAACTTCGACAGGCAGTCATAGAGCCGAAAACGATGAACAGACTCCTCAGCAACGGTGGCAAAAAGAACGGCAGGCCGTCAGTCAGCAAATTCGAGAGGCGAGCCCACAGAATGTCGTGACTGTGGATGACGATGCAGACATGAGTGATGATGACGAAGGAGAAGATTTTGGACCCGAAGCTCAACTGGAACTCGAAGTTGAGGACGACCACGCTGAGGACTTATGGCAGACGGAAGCCTCACGCGACGTTGATCCAGATGACAATCGCAGCAAACCGGCTGTAGACCGAATGCGCGACTCGCAGAGATCAGAAAGGATGGAGGATCTGTTCGCTCACATACCACCAAGACCATTGCGGTCTAAGATACCTCGTACGTGGCGCCGTTCCTCCGGTATGGACTTTTCGTACGTCGACTCACCTGCTCACTTACCTCTAGCAGAGCCAACGACCGAGCGCCGCCACAGCACAGATGGAAGTGGGGTACTCACACCGCCCAGTACCGATCGAAGCAGTGAGGATGTTCAAGAAGAAGTCGGCACTATCGATCTACAAGGAGAAGCGAATGATCAGCTGCAGAGCGAATTTACCCAACCTGAGACAGAAGGAACACGTTTTCAGGATGATGATGTCGAGATGCTAGATGGCGAAGAGGAGGGCGAACTGCAACAGAATGATGAGATGCCCCAGGACGCAGACGACGAATCCTCTGACGCCGATGTGAATCAGCAGGGTACACCACGAAGCCACTCGAACCGCGACGGAGAATACGCTCCCAGCAGGAACGATAGTAAGAGTCCGCTTTCTGAAACTGAAAGCCTTGACGCTGGGGACAAGGTCATTGCACGAGCAGCAATTCACTCGTCCGCGAGGAGCACGCGACAGTCACGCGCTCCTGATCGTGGCATCATGCAGGGCGCGTTTCCGAGTGACGTCGAGTACCAACCAAAGCGTTCGCGACGGAGCACAAGTCGCGCGCACGATATATCTGCCCAGAATTTGGATTCTACCGTCGCCGACAAGATGCCACAGCAAAACAACGCGAAACCGCGACGACGGCCTCCGAGAAGACCGACTGCAGATTTGACGGAATTGCTGGGCCTAGCGAGTAGTCCTGCGAAGCCCGCGCCCGAGGAAATCAAGATCAGTGAGGTGGGAAAGCCAGCTCAACACCTCAGGCAAAGCACATCTATTGACAAACAGAAGATGAGTGCGAAAGTGAGAAACAGCGATGCTCATGGAAATGGTAACCCGGGACATGCCAGTGAAGAAGTCGACGTTGCGTCGACCCCACAATTGCAGCGACCTGCTGTTCAAACTCAGAGTGCCTTCATCTCGCCTCCGAAACTCACACATGACCCGATCACGGGACAGCTGCTTGCGCAGCCAAAGAGGAGAGGAAGGAGAAAGAAGGCAGGGGATCAGAGTTTGACGGAGAATTCGATGACTGACAGTTTCGCGAGCAGTAATAACAGTCAGCAGCAGCAAGAGATTACGCACGGCAAAAGTGCCTCGCAGGGCGTTGGCAGGGAGATCAATGGCGGGCCCGGATCGGGAGAGCGAAGCACTTTGGATCTGGCCCAACGAGGTGGGAAATCGCAGGCGTTCTCGAGTAACTCGGCGCAGCAGCAATTTTCCGAACAGCAGCGCAGAGAGCTCGAAAAGGCAGAGACTCGTAAGAGTGCTGTCTCGAAGAGTGCAACTCAATTCGAACAGAGTCAGATACTTCAGTCGAGCGCTGTGAAGAGGAAAGAAAACCACTTGATGAGAGAGAGGGGCAATGAGGAAGAGCATGCTGCTAAGCGCCGCACGATTCGTGAGGCGTCGTGTGAAAGACCAGGAACAGGCATCAGCACTCGAGATTACCAAATGTCAGCTAGGACAAGTCGCAGGAGTGGCGATCAGGAACAGCTGCTGCGGGAGAGTACCATGTCGAGGACGAACACAATCACTGAAGCACGCCGCACCCAGGTCCAACGACAGCGATTTGGAGTCGCATATCCGGACGATGAGCAAAATGAACGGGATGTTCAACCGCAGCACGTCAATGATCATCGCCGTAACGTCAGCACTCTGGACAGCAATACGGATATGCCTGACGACGAGGGTACTCGCCCGCCTGTGGAAGAAGAATCATCTGACCAGGAGAACACGTATGAAGACGAATCGACTGCTCATCCTGAATGTCAGCCAAGTTACGAAGAAAATTTGAATCTCGATTCACCTACCAAGATCAAAGTCAACTTCAACGATACCCTATCTTTTGGCGAGCATGTCGATCAAACCTCCTCCTGGCTTGCCGAAGCTCGAAGACGTCCTGCCCTTTTCGATACTTCGACTCCACCACAACAGAAGCAACAACCTTTACCGCAACCCAACTTCCGGCCAATAACACTGGAACGCCCCCAAGGAACCCCCGAGCGAAAGAGATCTGCTCCTCTGCCTGGACTCAACATCTTCAGCAAACTCGGCTCAGCGCTCTGGAATGCAGTCCCTCGCTCCAAAGAGCCCACGGAAGTCTACCCGGAACAACGCAAACCTCACGAACACGAACTCTCCTTCGCCACGACCATTACCAGCCACGACGACTCTACCTTCACTACATCCCTCCGATCCCAGCTTCGCTCCCGCTACGGAGTTCTACCTTCAACTCACCCTTGGACCATGTCCCACCAACGCACCCTCCACCGCATGCTCAACTCCGCCCTCTCCCGCCGCCATGACACCCTAATCCCATCTTCCGGTCCTCTCCCCAAGCAGATCTTCAAACTCGTCAACACGACCATCTCATCCATCACGGACTACAAATTCCACTTCACGCATCAGCACGCCTATGTCGTGTGGAGTTTCTTCCAAATTCTCGTCGACGAAGGCTTGGTAGAAGGCATGAAGAAAGGTGAAGTCGAATTCCTGGGTGATGAGACGGCGAGGAAAATCAGAGGTTATTTTGATCCAGTCCGACATGGAGATGATCTGGTCTGGACGATCGAGAGAGAGGCGCCGGAACAGGTTGTGCTGTTTGTGGAAAAGTTGGCGGAACAGAAGGAGAAAATCGAATGGGAGTTTGTCGCGAGGGCCTTGGGGGATTGTGTGGGGAGTAATGAGGTGCTGGAGAGGAGGAGTGTGGAGAATTAAGGACTGGAAGTTCCATTCGATCGAGCCTTGGTGAGGATGTTCGCTGCTTGCTTGGATTGCGGCGTGGTGTGAGAAAGCAAGTGTGAGTCTGCTGGACAGCTGGAATCTGGCATTCTGTTGAATTATGGCGTGAGTGGCATTTTGGCATCTTTGTTGGAGCAAAAGGAAGACTGAAATGAGTGTACGACGGATGGGATGTGGAGTCAGTTTGGTGTGCGAAAGATGATACCCCCGATAATGTTTTCTTGCTTTGTTTTGGTATTTCTTACTTGTTAGATTCATGTCAGACTGAACAGTACTCTTTTTCCCTTTGGGTGCTGATGGCTAGTCCTGGCGGCTGTGCTATTCGCTGATTCGGAAGGGTTGGTTTCCAGCCTTCTCTTTCGGGTTTGGGGTTCGTCTGAAAGGACGTGGACCTGGTACGAGGTGGTCCCATGATTTTGGGCTTTGCTTCCATCCAAGGCCACAAATGGAAACCCAGACTGCAATGCGGCAATGCGACCTGAAACAGAAGCGTCACGAAGACGTCTATACTTCTGCCACCCTTGGCCTCAATTGTAGCCCGAAAACACTGAAGTCCCCGCAAAAGAAGTCCCATCTATCGCAATGCTCGAGACCTTCCCCTCGGTCTTGTCAACAGACGTCACAACATCCCACACTCGGCATATGAACAAAACTCCAAGGCCGCTCTCACACCGGCAAACTCCATGGCATGCGCCGCCCGCCCAGAACCACTCTCTGTTGCTCTGCAGAATCTCACCCGCCCAGCAAAGAAACCTGAAGTCCACTTAACCCTTTCCCGGAAAGCCCTGTGGCGATCCTTCTGTCTCCCGCGTCCTGGCTCGCGAGCCAACGCTCGGGACGTGCAAGTTCGAGACTTGGCGTATGCGGTGGCGCGCCGCTTGGCGAGGACTTAAGGAATGGCAAACTTACCGCTTTGGGAAGGTGAAGCCTGTACAATGCTGGAGGTGCAGCGCTTGCGCTCGGTTTGGAGGGCTTGGGGGAGGTGGTTGGTGGATGGGGGGAGTGGACGGTCTTGGAGGAGGCGAAAAGTGGAAGAAGGAGGTATAAGTATTCGGGTGGAATCTTGCTCATTTCTGCTCACAATATTCTGTGGTTGTTTTTGGTGTTGGGAGCCTTGCCAAGATGAAGTTTACGAGTAGGACGACGCTGCTGGCTACGGCTATTGCTGCTCCGGCCCTTGCGGCGGAGTATGCTGCGGAAATGTATGCCTCGGGCGAAATTCATTCGCAGATCATGGAGACGAAGCATGTGAGTATTCGTCTAGGTCTTTCTCGCAACGTTGGCCATGTTGACTGATATGGTGTCAGGCTCAATGGGACGCAGACCAAGCTGCTGGTCGACACGATCCCGGAGCGTTCACCTCTTGGAAGAATTGGCCAGGCGAACTCGGCTCGCTTCTGCGGCGTGACGCTGTCCGCTGCACGGATGGCGTCGCTGTCGTCGAACCTTTGAATCCTCTCCAGACTTTCCGATGTCAGAATATGGATTTCTACGACTTCATGTCCCATCGCGATATGGGTTCTCTTGTTGGCGAGGGTTCGTCTTCGTGGGGTTGGAGAGCGAGGAATGGAAGGGAGTTTGGTCTGATCGGGTAAGTAAAGTCGTGGGGAGGTATCTCCGGATGGTAGAAAGGTTGCCACAGGCAATGAAAGAATGGTCGCTAATTGCTGCGGATAGACAATTTGACGGTACGGCCTTCGTCGAGGTGAAGAGGAACGGCAAGATGGAGTATATTGGACGATTGCCAAGTCAGAACCCTGTTGTGGATCGCGGCCAGCGATGGAGAGAGATTCGTGTGTTGGGTGACAAGGCAATTATTGGCAGCGAGGCTGTCGACCACAACGTTCAGGTTTGTCGTTCCTCTTCTTTCCAGATGTTGTGTTTGACTGACGACACATTGCAGATCTTCGACCTGAACCAACTCCTTGACGTCGACCCTGCGAGCCCAAGGACTTTCTCAACAGCAACCGATGTCACCATCTTCTCTGACACTCTCCCTCGTGGCCGCACGCACAACGTTGTCGTCGACTGGGATACGAACACTGCTATGGCGGTTGGTGCTGCGCCACGAAATATGACCTGCAACAGCGGTTTGCAGTACTTCGATCCTGCGAACCCTGCGAGATCCCCAGGCTGCGCAGATCAAGATGGCTACGTCCACGATGCTCAATGTGTGATTGTAAGTCGATCATTACTCCGACTCTCTAGTCGCTATCTAACATCCTCTCTCACAGTACAACGGGCCAGACAGCCGCTTCCGTGGCCGCAACATCTGCATCGGCTACAACGAAGACACCGTCACCGTCTACGATTCCACCTCCCGCACCGGCAACCCAGGCGGAGCGTCCGAAGTCCTCTCCCGCCTGTCGTACCCCGGCGCAACCTACTGTCACCAAGGCTGGTGGACGGAGCGTAATTGGCACCAGTACGTGCTTCTCAACGACGAGCTGGATGAGCAGAATGGCGTGGGACCAGGCGCTTCCGGCCGCCCAGTGACACACATCATCGACTTCTCCGACCTACGCGACCCGAAAGCAACCGGAACCTTCTTCGCGACCGACCACAAGGCCATCGATCACAATCTGTACATCGTGGATGGATTGACGTATCAGTCGAATTATGGTGCCGGACTGTGGGTGCACGATACGAGGTCGATTTCGAGAGATCCTTCAGGAAAGAGTGTGACTCCACACGCGTTCTTCGACATCTACCCCGAAGATGACGCTGTTGGAGGCCGAGTGGCGTTTGTGGGAACCTGGAGCCACTTTTTGTTTCCTTCGGGTTTCGTTCTGGTGAACACCATCGAGAGAGGCGCGTTCATCGTCAAGATTGCCCGAGGCAGGGGAAGCGGAAGGAGCAGGGGATTTGGTGGGCCGAGTCGAGGGTAGAATCTTCTTTTCGAAGCTGAAATTTGACGTAGGATAGTGATGAGACGAGAATGAGCATGGTGGACAGGACAGCAGCTGCTGCACGCCTTAATGAATCAATGACATATGCTGACGCGTAATACCGCCCTCCTTCGTTGATTTGTCGAAACCTTTAGCTACCAACGTCAGAACTCCCCATTTTGCCACACTGCCAGCACCCCATGAATTCGGAGAGACTCGTCGCGGCAATCTGGTGGCTCATAATCACAGTATATCCTCCAATAACCTTCGTGCGCATTCAGCCACTTTTTCGGTCACTCAATTTCTCGTAGAACTTCCTTCAACCGTCACGATTTTCCAAACATTAAGCCCTGCAATCCTAGCCACGACGCGTAGACACAATGAACCTCCACTTAAACTCCACTTATAGCTCCACACCCCTAGTCCGAAACCAATGAATTGACCTACACAGTCGTCCCATCCCTGTCATTCCACAGCATACAACCCCTATCAGTCAGCATGACATCTATAGAACGCCTTCCACCAACCGCGTAAATAATTCAACTGATCATCAAAAAATCCTACCAGTATCGCACTTGGAATCCTTAACAAACACTTCTGCCTCCTCTTCCAGAGAAATTCCGCAAGCAAACTAACAGCACTGTCGCTTTGCTAGTAAAGAGCTGCAAACTCTCGACAACCACGTGAAACGTCGACGCGGTACTAAGGTGAGTGCATCCGAACCGAAGTCTCAAATGCTCCGCCCGACAGAGTCGGCATGGCGATCGTCGAGTAGCATGCAGAGAAGGGGATATATTGCTGAGAAACTCAGGGGGAAAAGAAGCGCGACACGTCAAGAGGGCCGTATAGGGAATACTAATTTACCTGCCTATGCAGCTTATGAAGCGTAAGGACGCTACGATATGTACTGTCGTATGAGACGCATTGTGGCCTGCAGTCTATGTTACTCTATCGTACTCTTTCAGCCCCAAAAATCTGCGATATTCCGAAATGTACCGCCCGAAAACCACATAGCCGTGCTGCATTTATTAATGTGGCACCGCATTATCGCCACACCATCCCATCTATCTCCTACCCCATTCTCATATTCTATCCTCAATCTTTATTCTTCTTCCCGTAGCTACTCTCCTTTAATCCTCTCCATCGCTAAAGTTCATCATAAACAATATTCCCCTTCTTATTCTACTACTCCTCCTACCTCCTCCAAGCTACCCCATTCCTCTTCCTCTCCCTCCTCCCATATCTCCCAACTCCACAGAACCCAATCCGCACATTCCAATTCCATCCCCTCAAGAACAAGCGAAGACTCGTATTGCTTGGATGTGAGGTTGCAGTGCACAATGCATTTAGATAGGAACCATTAGCTCGACTAGCTATCAAGTAATGTGCCGACTCCAAAAGGCTGTCCAGGCTTAGCCAGACTGGGGCCGAGAATTGTGTGCAGGGAGTGATTGATATTCGAAGGAGGCAAGCATTAATCGAGCTCGAAGAGATTGTGCGCGCTGCGCTAAAGTGACAAAGGTTTGTTCGATATCCGACGATGTTATCGAAAGGAATCACTAGACGACAGCAGCCCATGCATCGAAGCACACAGCCGCGAATGAATTGGATGCTACGACACACGCGGATCAAGTCAGGGGAGCGGCAAATCGTTCACCGTCACTGAGCTCAACACCACGAACTATACAGCTGGCGAGAGTCCTGTGAAAGAGTTTGCAGATGTAGATGTGATGCTCCAGGCATCTGTGTCGCAGCCAGGGAAATGGGAGACCCATCGGGATCCTCGGCATTCGTACGTATGGCATCGTAATGGTGGTCACGTAGCAGCAGCATCCAGGCGGACCCGTATCATCTTCGAAGCCGGGAAGAGAGTTGGTGACATGACCAAGACATCATGACCCTGCATCGTCCCATTGCCCTCGAGAAATGTTGCGGAAACGGTCCGCTTCGAAGCCGGGAGCACAAGACGCGCGCTGGAATATTTCGACTTGCTCGCTCCTATCGGGCCCATTCCGCTCGTTTCCTCGAGGCTGAGCTCAATGCTATATCGTCCGCCAAAGCGAGCCTGACTGAAGGACAGATAAAACTTATCGGCTGGGCAGTCTTTCCATTGGAGGTGTAAGCTGCCGCGTGGCATCAGATCTCGGCGAGAATTGAGATTGCCGAGGACGGAGAAGCGACGGCGGCAGTTGTCCCAACAGTGAGGAGGTCGGGCAGCCAAGACGTCGAATTGTCCGTCGTCGTCTAAAGATAATGTTGACGAAGGACTGTGTTTCAGTATAGTCGCATTGATCATCACGACATCGTCCTTCCAGCTGCCATCGCCATTGCGCCACTCATGCACAGGTTGATGACGAGGTGCAATTTCGTCGCGGACAACCTCGAAGATGTCGCGTCTGGGAGCGCCATCCGTCAGATGCATTGGAGTCACTCTACGGAGCTCCAGAACAGCTTGTTCATACTGGCGGGTGAAGACAGTACAATTGAGCGCTGCGATGAGAACGCCACTTTCGCCGTGAAGCTCTCGCATTGGCAGACAGACGCGAAGAGCGTTGCTGACCAAGTCGTGGGGCTCATCCTCGAATACATCGGGTCGATGAAGCAGCTCTCCGCAGTGTTCGAAGCAGCGGAGTTGGGGAGCCAACAGCATTCCTGTTTGGCTGGGATCGGTGGGAGTCCAGTGAAGCATGGACTGGTCCGTGGTGCTGGTCAACACCACTTCCTGTAATCTGAGCAGTGCACGACTCCCTTCGCCGTGGAGTAGAGGCATGTTCTGAGCCAAGATGCCAAGTAACGAGTAGGCCTGATCCTCCTCTCGCGTGGTGGATCTCTTCGCGGCCCAAGAGAGGCGTTTGGCGATGGGCAGAGCATGCAGCGTGGTGCGGTCGTGCAGGAGCGATGTGTCGATGCCGGTCAGATCAGCAAGTGCGACCTGCAGAGTCGGAATGGTAGTATCGCCCAGTTCACGCCATGTTTTGTCATAAAAGACGGTCTTGCTTGGGGCGATCAGCTCCTGCAGCGTCCAGCCTCGTGTCAGCCAGCGACTTCCTCGTAAGAAGGTCTGATACTGCGTGGCTTTCGGAGGTGGCTGCGACGAGGCTGGCGAGTAGGCAAAGTTTGCCTTGTCGAGGTCGACATCAGCGAGATGGGCGTAGCAGACTGCCGCATGCGTATACCAGCGATACATGGAGTTGATGGCCTCGGAGAGTTCCGCACTGCTCTCCTTGTTGATGCAGCACGTGTCAATCCATGCAAAGGGGATTCCATCGCGAATCGCTTGCTCGCAGACTTTCGCGATCTTCTGATAGCCCGACTTTTTGCTGAGTCCCGGGCCGGCTTCCTTCACATGTTGAAACGTCACTTCGGCATTGTGCCAGGTGTGAGAGAGCACGGCATATTTGCCAAAGACTTGGCGATCATCCATGAAGTGGACGAGCCTGCGGGATTTGGCGTCGAGCAGCCACATGGTGGCTTGCGGAGTCGACTGCACTGATGATAAGGCAGAGGTGCATGTTGGGGAGAAGTGAGCTCGTACAGCCTGCAGAGCTGAGTCGGTGCTTCATCGGGAACATGAATACCTTTGCAGCTCTCTCCCACACTGGGAGGATGAAGGCGAAAACAGAGGCAATGAAGATGGGACAAAAGTCGGATTCGGCGAAGCACGATGACGTTGCCGTCGCTTGAGCTTCAATGCATGCCAGGACACCACACTTGTGCTGCGCTGCGACTACGTGTCGATTCGACTCTCTCTTTCCTCACCATCGCCGAGAATATCGCCCATTCCTCGATGGAGAAGAAGTGAATTGCGGGCGAAATAACCTCGTGGCCATCCCTGCAGTGCATCCCTGCAGCGCGTCATGTCGATTGCAGCTCCGCGAGCAGCAGGTGGTGCTCCCAAACGCACGCCCACCGTCCTGGTAATTAGGCCCAGAAACAGCAGCGCATACAAGCAGGCAGGACATGTCCCTCCCACTAACCGGTCGCAAGGTCACCGACGCGCGCGAGCGACCCGAGAACCGCCCAGC